>JAVJIF010009707.1:0-141343 GCA_038442645.1 Agave tequilana
AGTAATCTGAAAGATTCCGACACCATCTAAGATTAAGGCTTTTCTCTGGTTAGTGGCAAATAATGTCATTCTTACTAAAGAAAACCTCATCAAACGTAATTGTCTCATAGATGGTTTGCATTTGTTATCAAGGGGAGATCAAATCCACGGAACATTTTTGAGAGGTGATTCTTGATACATTTGAGATCAGAACACCTCCGAAGAACATTAGTGATTGCTTGACGGAATGGAGGATATATGTTAAAGGGAGACCACAGAAGACCTAGGACATAATTGTGGCTGCAACTTTGTGGTGTATTTGGCTTGATAGGAACAATCGTTGCTTCCTTGTTGGAGGTAATGATTATCAGTATGTTATTCATCACATTCTCACTCTTATTTTCTCTTGGGCAGGTATACTGAGTGGTAGGAACAAGATTCGTCGGGGATCGTTATTCCAAAATGAGAAGGCATGGAATGCCACGTGACTTGGGGCCTCACTCACTTTGGATGGCTGGACTTTTGGAAACCCAAGGATCAGTATTTTGTCTTCTACTAAGACCTACTTCGTTTGTCTTATTGCTACTGCTTATGGGGAGTTCCTGTTTGTTTGTGTTTTGTCTTGTCCTATTAGATGTGGCTTATGTGAACAAGTTTCTTCCTCTCTTGGAAACTTATGATATGGGATTGGTATTGTACTGTGAATGATGGTATTGTATTGTTTTTCTTGTAGTTTCATTATTAACTCAATAATGAAGCTGGGTGAACTCCTACCTTTTACTCAAAAAAAGAAAAAAGCTTCATTATAAATTTTAAGACTTGACAGGTGTACCTTCTTGCGTGAAGAGAAGAAAATAACGTTGCTACAAAATAAAGCAATTAACCAGTGAATTTTAAGGGCAACGATCTTGAAGACAGTTTAATAATGGATTAATCGGCTTTGTATCAGAAGGAAATTTATCAAAAACTTCTTCCACAAAACACAAATGAATTTTGTTTAGAGCTCTTAATTCATCTAACTCCTCCCAAATTTTCTCTCAAACGATTTGTTATAGCTTCCTTGTTGACACTCTAAAAAAGACAAGATTCCTGACTGGCCTGAGCAATGTCTAACTTGTTGACATTTACAAAAGACAAGTGGTAGACAAGCTGACGACCAGTTTTTACCCATCTCCGAGGGACAAATCAGTAATTTGGACTCTACTGATCTAGTGAAGCAGACAGTAAGCCCAGATTGTCTTTGAAGAGACTTAAGCGCGGTCTAAGATGCTAAGTTAGCTTAACATTTAGCATCACATGAGCCCAAGGGGATAGCCTCGTCTGAGAGGCTAAGTTTGTCCAACATTGCCTTGAAGCCATTCAAAGCTCCATCAGGGAGCTAACTTACAGTTTCGCCTGAAGTGCTCAGTTAACTCCGCAGAGAATTAGCTTTGCTCAAAGCCACACGCAATCGCGCAGAAGGATGGTTGGTAGCTTCGTCACAGATGTTTATCCAGCTCCGTTGAAGAGCTTTCTTCTGACTTCACCAGATGCTCCTTCCAGCTCCGGTGTAAGCTCGATGCGGCAGCTCCGCTGCTGGTCTGTTATGGTCACCTTTCACCAATTAAATCTCCAGATGAGATCAAATCAATTCAAGATCAAGATCAAATCTAATCAAGATCAAATCTGAGATCAAATTTGGCAGCTGCCTGCCATAATCGCTTGACTCTCCTAAAACAAATAAGAAGATCAGGGGAGATCTTCCGATTATTTGGAAAGAATCAAAACAGATAAGGAGATCAACGCTACCTACTACTTCTAGCTTCGCAGAAGCTGATTCTATCCTCGCAGCAACGCTACTTTCTAGATTTAAACAGATTGATTCAATCTATTTTCAGATTTTCAAGGGACAATTATACCCCTGCTCTTCCTATAAATAACCAACCAGAGTCGTACAAAGAGAGAGAGAGGGCGAGATAGAGAACACGCGCGCATAGGCAGAGAGAGACGGCTAAACAGAGATCTATTCTCTTGCTTTCAAGAATTCAGAGAATTTAGAGAACTACTTCTCTAATCAGGGTGCTGATACCTTAATACCTTCCTTCCTCTCAAGGAATCTCCGGAACCAGGCGAGAAGGAATTTCTAAGTGGAGGCAGTTTGAAAAGTAACAAGAGGGTTCTACCAACCTTCTGTTCTCCGATTCCCCGAACCAGGCGAGAAGGGAATCCCATCGATCGCATCGTCAAAGGGACAAAGTGGTCACGCACTGACCAGACTCCTATCGGCACACTTCTCCAGAATCTCAGAGGAGATCTACTTGTAATCTTTTGTGTTACTTGTAATTTAGCTCATCGACTCTTTTTTGTAAGTTTTCCCCTTTGCAAAATCAATAGAAAACATGCCTTTTCTTCCTTAAAATTGCAGACTTGACATGATATCTATCTTGATCCGCAAATGACTAAAATTAATGATGACATCCGATCATAAAGTTGATTGGTTGCGAACTTTAAAATATAATAAAAACACATAGATTCAAACCATTCACTTATTTTGGTATTTCTAATATTATTATTTCTACTCTATTAATTTGCAGACGTGCCTCTGGGTCATGGTCGTATAATGGGAAAATGAACTAAAAGCGTATACAATCTGTGATATAAGAAAGAAATTGCATCGTTTTTTTCCGGTGATCAAATTTCTTCTCATTAAATGGATGGATTACATGAACGAGTTCAAGAGGCACGGACACCTCTATTATCTATAATTTATTAGTGTAGTGGTCAAATTTTGACTCGCATCAGGATGAAGACACGTGTCCAAACTATCAAGGGGTTCCCCCGAGATATCCACAACTCTCAGAGTCCATCCTGAAGCCTGCGCAACATCCAGCCTTTCCGGAGCTGCCTCCATCTCGAAGACATTTCCAACCCGAAACTGCATTCTGTCACTCCGAGGCATTTATTACTTCGCAGTCCTCACCTCCTTAGGGTCATCTCCACTCTAAAACCCTCCCTGTTTCAAAAGTTTCAGCTCCGAGCCTGAAGCTCTAACAATTGATCTCCGCCGGCAGTATTGCAGCTCTATCTTCCTCCACGTTCATAACGTGTAATGCCCCAATTAGCACAAGCAATTATGGATAGTGATAGATTTTCCTGCATGCAATCCCCACCAACTAGCGTTGGTGATCACGACTTTTACAACAAATCCAACACGTGCAGATCGTGCAGTTACAACAATCCACCAATTCTTCCTCCAGGTGAGCATTCATGTTAGAGATACACTATCCTTCTTCTTCAAGAAAAAATAGGTCGCTTCTCTAACCCTCAAAGCACACACCCCACTACACTAGCAGTTTTTCTGTGCTAGCCCATTATGACGCACCTATAATTTCCCTCTGCATGGTTTACCACCCTTCCACCCTATAGATAGTTTCCCTCTGTCTTCCCTTTTTTCTTTCCAACTACTGATTCTCACATCCGAGAGTTATAGGCTGATATCACATCGGTGCTCCTAACCTAAGAGGTGTATCTTCTCCATGTGATCTAACGAGTCTGATCGGGTGTGTCCAGGTACTTGTGGCGAAGATTCATCCACCGTACACTGGTGAGATTTTTTCATCACAAACCAGTACTTTCATTGAGAGCTTGAGTCTACGCCAAGGCTCCCTCCCTTCCAACTAAACCTTCTTAAAAAATCTTCTGTACTAGCATCGATGGCCCAAGATGCAGACGATCACCCACAATGGTGCCCCTTCTAAAGGCGAAACCAATACCAACACTGGGGTACAGTCCCCCACACGTCGCAGATCACGAGGTGCCATAGATGACACCGGATCCTCCTCGTCTCAGAGGGCAGCACTAGCACTTAACCGCCACTATAATAAGGCCAGATCCCTCAAATGCTCGGTGACATGAAGGAGCAGATGAAGGAGCAGCAAGGCCAATCATATCGTGGTTTGGAGCAGGTGACTCTCGACCGTGACAATGACAATCGTGAAGAGGAGGCATTGAAGGAACTCAATGACTATCTCCAATTTCAAATCGCCGCCCTCCAAGGCACCCAGGCACAAACGCAGCTGGAGGATGAACCTGGAAGATGAGAGACACAGAGTAATGGGCCCCTCACTTTGAGGCAGCCCAGGCTAACATCTTTCTGTGTGAAGATTGCTCCAACAATGAAGCTGACTCGTCTTATTACCAAACAGGAGTTCAGCGTGAAAGACTTAGAAAAAGATCAAAGAGTTCCCGGTCTTCAGAACCCTTGACGAGGCGGATTCAAGAGGCGAAGCTGCAGTTTCATAACAGATCGATAGTGACAATTGCCAAAGACTCCGATTCTCCTCTCTCAGAAGAAATTATGGAGTGCGAGTTCCCAAAAAAGTTTACAACTCTGACCTTCAACTACTACTTTGGAATGAACCACCTAGTTCAACCCATCAGATTCTTTTGAGATAAAATAATGGTCTACTCCCACAACATTTCACTTATATGCGTAACCTTTCTGTTCAGCCTAAAAGCCGTGGCTTCGGTTGGTTTTACTCCCCGCCGTCGCGTTTTCTCAATCGTTTCGAGGAGATTTTCGAGGCGTTCCTCACCTTATACGCCTCCCGCCGGGAAGCCAAGGAGAATTATCACCACCTCCTCTCTGTCAAAATGAAGCAAGGTGAAAACCTCAAGTCCTATATTGGCTACTTTCAGAGCCAGTCAGCGAAAGTTTTCAACTGCGGTGAGGATATCTATGCACTCGCGTTCATTAGGGGACTGCAAATTTTTCACCCCCTATACAAACATCTGCTGAAACATGACATCACTCGAATGAGTGAAGTCCTGTCCCGGGACCAACCTTACATTCAATTGGAGGAGGCTATGAAAAGTTTCGTCAACCACTTTCTCAAAGCAGCAATGACAGAGAGAAGATGAATTCGCAGCACGAGACTCCGACCCTATCTAGCAACCCAAATCGGGGCAACTCGCATTTAAGAAGCAGGCGTTTTCTATTCTCTCTTCAAATTCACTCCGAGCCTTCAGAGCAGAACAACGCTTCACCCCACTGAGACTCCCCATCAACGAAGTCTTCAATACTATCAGGGACCAACCATGGGTAAGATACATGAAGCCGATCCAACACGATCTCGTACTACCAGGAGCGAAAGATTACTGTTCTTACCATGACATTAAGGGACACAAGACCACCCACTGCAGAAGCCTCCGCTGGTATGGAAAAACTTGTCTGGTAAGGCTTCCTCAGAGAGTATCTTCTTATCCCCAAGGTGGCCTCCAGTGCAAGACAATCAAGCGCTCCACCTCCTGCCCACCCACAACACATGACCACTCAGGGGCACCCATAACACATGACCACTCAGTACAATTCTCACACCTGAGGGTTTAAAGTTGGCACCACACCAGTGCTTCTAACCTGAAAGGTGTCTCTTCTCTGTGTGCTCTGACAAATCTGATCGGGAGCGTCCAGTCGCTTGTGGCAGAGACTCATCCACCGCCTATGGGGAGATTTTTCCACCACAGTTAGCAAAGTAGTAGAGACTGGGAAAACGAAAAATTTGCTACAAAAAATAGTGATCCTTCTAGAAAATAGTTTGAGTCTCCCATATATGGCTTATTTTATGAAAAATACCTAAAAGTTATTTTTCTTATTTAAATTAAATACCATGTATATTTTTCACTCATGTTATATACTATTTTTTTCTCATGATTAATACCCTAAACTTTTCTTTTCTTTAGTATGCTACTTCTAAAAATTATAATCCTTAAATTACTTATGCTTCTTCTTTTTCCCAAATTACAAATAGAAACCCTAACTTTAGAGAGGTACCACGTAATAGTGCTGGAGGCCAATATAAAAGAGAAGATAGTGGTGGCAATGATAGCGGACATGTGATGGCAATATTTAAGAAGGGAAAGTATGATTGTTGGTGGGTGTGTGTGAGCGCGCGCGTAGGTGGGGTGGATGGGTTTATATATATATATATATATATATATATATATATATATATATATATATATATATATATATATATATATAATATATATATATATATATATATATAAGAGAGAGAGAGAGAGAGATTATATTCAATTGGATTTTTATATTACACACACAGAGAGAGAGAGAGATTACATAGTAGTGTTGCATTAATTGACAAAATCCAATTATTTGGACTATTTAGTACAAGATTAAAATTCAAGAGAAAATACTACAACTTTATAAATGGATTTAGGTTTGTTGACTTGATAAGTTCATGAATCCCACACATAAAAGGAAGGGGGATGAATCTGCTTCCAAGCAATTAAAACTATTAACTGAATTAAATAACACAAGGTGTCTCTGAATGCATTTTGGAGTTTGGACTCAAAGAAGGAAAAGTCCCCCGCATGTGGCCAGTGGCATCTCTGGGTTCGTTAAAAGCTTTGCTCCCCACGATGTCCCGGTTTAAATCCCATGCGCGGACATCGGGGTTGCCTTCATGTGACCCCCTCTCCTTTAATTAGTGAAAAAAAAGAAGGAAACAATTTTGGGTTGCGCCTAACAGTTGTCTTGTACGGTCTACTAACTGTGCAAAGGTTGAGCTTTATCTCAATCAACTGGGAAGGAAAAGGAGAAGCAAGTGGAGGGCATCATCCGAACATGGTCATCGGAGGAGAAGGAGACCTTGTTCGTTGTTGTCTGGGCTGGTTCTTAGTCAGGATTCAGGATCGGAGTCGGAGAGAGAAGATCAAGAGAGGAGGTGAGGAGATGAGACTGAGAGAGATTAGGGATTAGGTCGATAGAGTGAGAGTCTGAGTCTTTGATAAAGTGTGTGTGTGTGTGTCAAATTATTAATTAAACTTCGATCGGGTTCGAGTTTCAAAACCCGATACTGAAACCCGACCAAATGAAAGTCGTTCGGTTCGAAATGAGTACAAGGTTTCGGGCTTCGGCATGTTAATCAAGTTTACTTGAAATTTGCTCACCCCTAGTACCACGCAATAGTGGTGGAGGCTAGTTTAAAAGAGAAGATGGTGGCGATGGCAGCAGACAATCTGGTGGAGATGGTTAAGGAAGGAGAGGATGCTCGTGGGGTGTGCGCGTGCGCCTGGTGCGGGGGGGGGGGGGGGAGAGGGAGGGGGGAGAGAGAGAGAGAATGAATGTGTTCAATTATATTCAATTGGATTAGGATTACAAAGAGAGAGATTACATAGTAGTGTTGCATTAACTGACAAAGTCCATTATTTGGACTTTTTAATACATGATTAAAATTCAAGAGAAAATCTTGCAACTTATAAATGGATTTAAGTTCGTTGACTCGGCAAGTTCATGAATCCCACACATAATGGGGGAAAATGAATCTACCCCCAAGCAATTAAAACTATTAATGAATTGAATAACACAAGTCTGAATGCGTTTTGGAGCCTAGTGAGTGAATTTTTTTGTAGGGAGAGAGGAGATAGAGGAGTAGAGGAAGTTAGTACAGAGATCGGAATTCAAGGAGCGAGAAACGGCGTATTGGAGCAGGCCAGATTGTGCTCCCCATCGGCCGCCGATCGATCAGTGGAGGAGGCCAGTCGACCGGCGTGCACGAACGTGCACAGGAACATCCCGGTCGACCGTGGAAGGAAGTGGTCAACCGCCGGGTCGACCGACTGACAAGCCCTTAGTCTCGGTTGGGCCCGGTCGACTGGCACGGTCGACCGTGGAATGGGTCGGTCGACCGACCAGTCGACCGACAGGTGCGTTTTGACTTTCCTTTTGGGATTCGGATTCCTTTTCTGGACGAAATCGAATCCATCTAGGTTTTCTTAAATCCAGGGACTCTGTGGCTATAAATAAGAGTTAGAGCCCTCATGTATTGTATCCCCAAAAATCCCACTGAAAATCTCCATTAGAAATTCCTTGAAGAAGGAATAACTTATAATTGATTAATGAATCAATAAGATCTCTCTTACCCTTGCCCCGAGGACGTAGGCACGTTGCCAAACCTCGTGAAATACTGTGTTGATTGCTTTTCTCTGTTGTTTGTTGTTCTGTCGTGTTTGGTTGCTTCTCTGGCTGCATCAAGTCTCCACCAGGTAGGCGGATTCCTCAACAGTGGTTGTTGTCCCCTGCGCGCAACAATTGGTATCAGAGCATCCCAGTTTCGGCGTGGGATCGCGTGTTGATTCAAGGCATCAGTTGCTATTTGGCGGAGATCGTGTGTTGATCTCGGAGCGGCGTTGGGACTGTGTGTGGAATCGTGTGTCGATCTCAAAACTGCGTGTAGATTGCTCGAGTTTGTTTTATCTCAAAACAGCGTAGGAATTAATTCGAAGGAGTAGATAGTTTCATAAACTCTTCAAGGGTTTCACGTGGAGGTAAAGATCATGTCTTTATCAAGTTTGTTTTATCTAACTCCGTCTGTTTCTGCATTGCTTTGAAGAATCAGTTGAGAAGATGGCTGGAGAAAGTACATCGATGAGATCCATGAATCTACATCCAAGGATTGATGTGATAAAGTTCAACGGCACGAACAACTTCGGTATGTGGAGGTGTGAGGTTATGAATGCGCTGACGGCATCAAATCTCGAAGACACTCTATGGTTGGAGAAGAAGCGCACATCAACAACGGAAGAAGATTAGGACAAGATGAACCATTCGACGTGTGGCTTGATCTGGTCTTATTTGACACAAGACATCAAGTATCATGTGTTGCATGAGACATCTGCAAGGCAGCTGTGGGAGATCCTATTGAAGAAGTATCTGACGAAAAGTATAGAATCACGATTGCAGTTGAAAAGTAAGCTTTATGATTTTCAGATGCAAAGAGGATGCTCCATCAATGAACACTTGAATCGCTACACGAAGCTTCTTACAGATCTAGTTAACGTGGATGTGGAGACCAGTGAAGAGGATAAGACGGTAATTCTTTTGAACTCTCTTCCTAGGGAAGAGTATGAGACATTTACTCTTACATTGATCAATGGAAGAAAATCCCTTAACTATAGTGAGGTTTCTGTTGCTCTTGTTAGTTATGAGCAAGGAGACAGGATAGATTATCTTCTTCGGGAAGCACAATAGCAGAGGCATTGGAGGTAAGAGGCAGAAGTTCCAATAGGAAGGGAAGAGATGATCAGAGAAGATCGAAGTCCAGATCAGGCTTCAGAGATCTGAAGAGGAATTAGTGCGCCTTATGCAAGGAATTAGGGCACTGAAAAGTTGATTGCCCAAAGGCAAAAGTTAAGAAGATGGAGTCAAAGACCGAGGCGAATCTCGCACAGGCGTGGATCAGATTCAGACTCATCGGTATTTTCTCTCTCTGTTACTACTCCTACTGTTGATTACTCAGATAAGACTGAGTGGATCTTAGATATCGGGAGCCACCTTTCATGTGTGCCCGAACATGGCCTGATTTTCTAGTTTTGAGAAGCTAGATAGATGTTACACGGTTATGGGTGATGATCATCCGTGTAATATAGAAGGGATAGGTACAGTCCGTGTCAAGATGGTGATGGAATAGTACGAGAATTGAAGGAGGTGAGGTATGCATCTCAACTCAAAAGGAATCTTATCTCTACTGGCGCTTTGGAAGCATTGGGTCTTGTGATATCTATACAAGATGGTGTTCTCAAGATGATCAAAGGCTCAATAGTGGTAATGAAGGGCGTCCGCCGGGACAATCTCTACTATTTGAAGGGTAGTACGGTTACAGATCAGGTGGAGACTTCTAGTTCTTCAGATGATGGTTGCACGAAGGTCTGGCAGGTGAAGATCGAACATAGAGGAGAAAAGTCTTTCGAGCTCCTGTAAAGAAGGGATCATTAGAAGGTGCTGCGACCTGCAACTTGGAGGGTGAATACAACTTTCTGGACAAGAAAAAGGTGAAATTCAGCACCAGTACTCACCGCTCAGAAGGTTTTCTTGATTGTGTTAACGTAAGCGTTTGGGGACCTGCTAAGACTGCATCGCTTGGAGGTCACATGTACTTTGTCTCTTTTATTGATAGTTTATCTAGGTATTATTGGATATATCCCATGAGACAAAGGTGTGAAGCACTAGATATGTTGGTGAAGTGGAAAGGAAGAATGGAGAAGCAGACAGGTAGTAAGATCAAGGAGCTACAGTTTGGTAATGTTGAAAGAGACATGAACCAATTCCTACGATTTGGCCAGAACACTGGTATTGCTACTCACTTCACAAAAGGTATACATTAGTTGGCTAAAAAAGTAAACCGTTCCTTACTGGAGAAGGTTCGGTGGTTGTTATCTAATGCAGGATTAGACAAATCCTTTTGGGCTGAGGCGATTGTGTATGCTAGTCATCTCATAAATGGATCGACTGCGATAGGAGGTAAAACTCCATTGGAAATTTGGTCTGGGAAAGCTGCTCAAGATCATGGTTTGCTACGAAAATTTAGAAGTCTGACCTACTTCAGTGCCAAGGATGGCAAGGTGAATCCGCGAGCAAAGAAGTTTGTGTTTTTGGGTTTCAAAAGGAATATGAAAGGTTACAGGTTGTGAGACCCCGAAAATAAGAATATCGTGTTGAGTAGGCATGTCATATTTGATGAGACTTCAGTGTTGAAGTCTACCGTCTCTCAGCAGGTGAGAGGACAAAGACCAAGGAAGTATCGTAGCGGGTGGAGGTTGATGCTACTCCACCATCTCCAGTTGTTTCGGTATCAGTGAAGACTTCACCGGAGGTGACACCGGGTGAAGATCATGTAGCCAGGGTTGATACTGAATAGGTTGAAGACATTGATGAGAATGTTAAATTGTTTGTAGCCATTAGAATCAAGGTACAACCACGCTCGTGGGTAAAGAAGTATGAATCTCAAGCTTGTGTCTGCGACAAGCTCAAGTTGAAGGCCGTTGTTCTCCATGATGGTTGTGAGGAGGTTCATATGACTCAGCCAGATAGACTCGCTGCTGAAGATTCAGGTACAAGTGCTTGAGCTTGATGGAGCTCATTTGAATGAACTACGGTTGGTTTGATCCTTTGGGCAAGATACGTAGGCAGCCATAAAGGCGCAACCAAATTTGGTGATGCAACCTATATGAAGCTGTTTGGGTTCTCGAGAAGCTGATTAGGACTTCACATAGAGGTGAAGAGTTGGCCTTCACGTAGAGGTGAAGCGTTGTGATCTCGATGAACAGTTGATCTTCTAGTGAGAAGATAGTTAAGCTTGCATAAAGGAGTGTGCATCCAGTTGTTGAAGCCGATGATGGTGTCCAGTGTGCTCTACTCAGACTTGGTTAGACCATCAGTTGAAGACATATAGACTGGATAGAGCCAGTCAATTAGAGAGTCAGTATTGACTCATGATGAGTTCTTCGTGAGGTCATGAAGTTGCTGAGTTGGAGACACGTTCGTTGATCGGCATGTATGAAAGTTCTCCTAAGATGAAATGTAGTGAAGGTATGTGTGGTGCATCCTAGTTGATAGCTGAGCTACAGATTTCAAGCCGAGATCGTGTGTTGATTTCGCCGAGATCGTGTGTCGATTTCGTCCGGAGCGCGTAAGCCGAGATCATGTGTCGATTTCGCCAGGTGATAGACTGGAGTTCGTTGGAGATCGGCTCAGATTTGATAAATCTTCACTGAGGTGGAGAATTATAGGGAGAGAGGATATAAAGGAGTAGAGGAAGTTAGCACAGAGATCGGAATTCAAAGAGCGAGAAACGACGCATTGGAGCAGGCCAGATTGTGCTCCCGGTCGGCCGCTCAGTCGACCAGTGGAGGAGGCCGGTCGACCGCCAGGTCGACCGGCGTGCACGAACGTGCCAGGAACATTTCGGTCGACCACCCGGTCGACCGTGGAAGGAAGTGGTCGACCGCCCAGTCGACCGGCTACCAAGGCCTTAGTCTCGGTTGGGCCTGGTCGACCGGCGCGGTCGACCGTGGCATTGGTCGGTCGACCGACAGGCGCGTTTTGATTTTCTTTTTGGCATTCAGATTCCTTTTCTGGATGAGATCGAATCCAATCTGGGTTTTTTTAAATCCAGGGACTCTGTGGTTATAAATAAGGGATAGAGCCCTCATGTATTGTATCCCTGAAAATCCCACTAAAAATCTCCATTAGAAATTCCTTGAAGAAGTAATAAGTTGTAATTGATTGTTGAATCTATAAGATCTCTCTCTCCCTTACCCCGAGGACGTAAGAACGTTGCCGAGCCTCGTTAAATACTGTGTTGATTGCTTTTCTTTATTATTCTCTGTTCTTGTCGTGTTAGGTACGTCTCCGGCTGCATCAATCTCTGCCTGGTTGGTGGATTCTTCAGGGAGGCTGTCCTGTCGCAACATTTTTGTCAGACTCAAATGAAGGAAACAATTTTGGGCTTTGACTAACTGTTGTCTTGTACAGTCTGCTAAGAAAAAAAAGACATGATTTTGATCAAAAAATCAAAAGTACATTTAAGAGCAAGCACTATGAAAATGGGGCTCATTCACCCGAAGGATCAAGACGGTTCATCACAGCTGATGGACAACCACGAGCGGGAGACCAAAAAAATTACAAAACGGGCTCCCCCTCCTCATTTCAAACTGTTCATCAACCGTGATGAATGACCTACCACGCGAAAGATATCACATGGCACTTTGCACGTACCACGAAAATGTGCTGCCCCTCCCGCGGGCCTTAAGTCTCTCTTTTCCCCCGCCCTGGACTCGCTATAAACTCTCGATTGCCACACTCTTCCTCTCACCAAAAGCCAATTTCAATCAAGCAAGCAAGGATGGACCGTTGTGAATCTCCCAGGCCCAAGCAAGTCATCGACGAGGTCTCCGGCTGGCTCCGCGTCTTCGACGACGGCACCGTCGACCGCACGTGGACCGGCCCCCCGGAGGCCCTCTTCCTCATGGCCCCCGTCCCCCCTCCGACACGCTCCGCGACGGCGTGACCGTCCACGACGTCCCGGGGGAGTTCACCACGTTCCGCCTCTACCTCCCTGATCAAGAATTCAATGACCAGAAGCTCCCGGTCCTCGTCCACTTCCACGGCGGCGGGTTCTGCATCTCCCACGCCACCTGGCGCATGTACCACCACTTCTACTCCCGCCTCGCCCGCGCCCTCCCCGCCATCGTCGTTTCCCCCTTCCTCCCCCTCGCCCCCGAGCACCGCCTCCCCGCCGCCATCGACACCTCCTACGGTTCTCTCCTCTGGCTCCGCTCCCTCGCTCGCAACCACGTCAGCCCTCCCCCGGGCTCCGCAGAGGGAAAACTGCGTTCTATGGCCGACTTCTCCAAGGTCTTTCTCATAGGCGACAGCTCCGGCGGGAACCTAGTCCACGAGGTGGCCGTCCGCGCTGGGCAAGCTGAAGAAGGGTTCTGGTCACCGCTTGAGCTCTCCGGAGGTATCCCGATCCACCCGGGATTCTGTCGGTCGAGAAGGAGCAGGTCCGAGCTGGAGCTGCAGCCCGACCCGTTCCTGACCCTGGACATGCTCGACAAGTTCCTGGCCTACGGGCTGCCGAAAGGGTCAACGAAGGACCACCCCATCACGTGCCCGATGGGGGAGGCGGCGCCGCCGCTGCAGGGGCTGAGGCTGCCGCCGTACATGGTGGCGGTGGCGGACGGGACCTGCTTCGCGACACCAATTTGGAGTTCTGCGAGGCGATGAAGCGGGCGGGGAAGGAGATCGAGGTGGTGGTGAGCCGAGGGGTGGGTCACTCCTTCTACCTCAACAAGATTGCCGTCGACAACGATCCGGTGACAGGGAAGCGGACGGAAGAGCTGATTCTGGCCATCAAGGACTTTGTCCAACGCCATTGATTAATAAATTATATGAAATATGTATGAGGGTAAATTATTAATAAATTGTGGGTCTCAAAAAGTGATTATTCCTTTCTTTGATTCTGTGAATATGTTCTTGACGGGAACGGTAAATTAAAGGAACATGAATTTCAAATGCCATCAACTGCAGCTAGCAGATGTTGAAAGCAATCAAGGCAAATAATTAAATTACAAAGATTTTTCGCCAGCCACTTATGTTGCGGACACCGCATCAGAGATAAGGATGGGAACGGGATCAATGGATTTTTACCTGTTAAATCAGCTTTTGCGTTATGCACATGTTCAATTATTTTAATCCATATATGTAGTGATCGGGTTTTGATCTCAATCAGGATCGCAACACGTGTTCCATCTTATCAGGAGTGTCTCAAGTAAACGACAAACTCAACATATGTTAGGCCCGATGAGAGAGTCCGAGCACCTTCCCGAAGTCCGAGCACCTTTCCGAAGAATACTTCAGTTAGGCTAGAGGAGAAAGTCCGAGAACCTTCCCGACGACTACCGAGTCATTCACCCAGATGCTAAACATAGGGTGAAGGCATTTTATGTGTCGGAGGCCCCGACCCCAAGGCTAAGACCCTCTACAAAGATTTCCACCTCCACGCGGGATGCAACTCAACGGCATGACCCTTCAGTTCATGGAATTAATTATGCCGCCAAATTATCTCCACATTTTGAACGTTGCAACACCCATGCTCCAGCGAAGACGATTATGGATAGCAACAAGTATCATTCCCAACAATCAAGCGCGTGATCTGGACAATTACGAAGAAATTACAATGTGCGAAGCATGCAGTTATGGAAATCCATAATATCCACGCCTATCAGTTACAATGTGCAAGGTATTTATACACTGAGATTTCCATCAAGCAAACAGATCCGGTTGAATGCTAGAGATTGTAAACATAATACAACTCACAGAATTCATAATAACTTCCTGATAATAGTGAATTCTCTCACTCCTCCCCGTGATTTTTCTCAAATTAG
Organism: Agave tequilana; assembly: GCA_038442645.1. Lineage (NCBI taxonomy): Eukaryota > Viridiplantae > Streptophyta > Magnoliopsida > Asparagales > Asparagaceae > Agave > Agave tequilana. The sequence continues at coordinate 14,704 of JAVJIF010009707.1, forward strand.
ATTTTCACGTAGAAATCTTCTGTCTTTACTTGTTTTTTGTGTTAAAATCTTTACGGTCACCCAATCAAGACATCCTAATCTCTGTGGTGTGAAATTGACTCGTCGATCAATTGTTTCAGAAAATTTTCATCATAAATTGGTGCTTTCATTGAAATCTGAGTCCCTACGTTTAAGATTTCTCTCCTCAAAACCTTCCTCAAAAAGCCTCTTTTAGACAGATGATGCCCCGTGAAAGGGAGTCATTAACGGCATGACATCCAAAGCAAAGCCATCGCAACCGCTGAGGGCAAGGATCCTCCACCAACCGACGAGCAGCCGCATATCGAGGGCACCGGCTCCTTCTCACGGTAAGAACCTTCCTCTAGTGTCCAACTATCGCAGCAACGTGAATACCAAATCCATCAGATACTATATGAGATGAGATAGTAAATGAAGGAACAACATGCGCAATCTAATCACAAGCGGGAGCAGATGGCTCTCAACCGCGAGATCTTCCGAGAGCAGGAGTTATTGAGACTGCTCAATCAACAGCTCCAGACCCGAGTCGCAGCCCTTCAGAAAAACCCATTATAAAATGAGGGCGACCCCGAGAGCAACAAGTTTTCCGATCTTTATACCCTCGACGAGCTGATCCAGAAGTGGATTGTGGAGGCTAAGTTGCCTCATTACCTAACCCCAACTACTAAAATCCAAGATTCTCCTCTCTCCATGGAGATCCAGGAATATGAATTTTCGAGGAAATTCTCAACTCCTACCTTCGACTACTATTCTAGAGTGAGTGATCCGATTCAACACATCTGGCACTTTCGAGACAGGATGGTGATTTATTCCTTCAACAATTCAGTCATGTGCCTTACTATTCCTTCTAACCTGAAAGGAGCGGCCTCATATTGGTTCTACTCCTTGCCACTACGTTCTCTGCACAAATTCCTGAAAGTGATCTAGATATTTCTCACCCAGTACGCCTCTCGCCCAGGGGCGGCTCAACCTCTAGGCAAATGAGGCAGTCGCCTAGGGCCCCCAAATATAATAGGGCCTTCAAAATTATAGTGTAAATTAGTATTTAACTAAAATAAGAAATATAAAATATTGAAAATGTTTTTTATTTGTTCAAGTGGGCGTTTCGGAGTGGTTATTAGACATGACTAGAAATTGTATGAGCTTTGCCTGCGCGAGTTTGAATCCTTTCATCCACGCTTTTTTGATTTTTTTTCCCTCTTCATTTTTATATTAACAGGAAAAGCATGAGTTTCTTCCACTTCCCCAAGCTAATATCCTCCACTCCCTATAACTATTTAATTATAATTAAAGAGGAGTCTCTTCCACTTCCTCAGCTGTCTTTTTCACTCTCCCTAACTATTTAATTATAATTAGAGAATTTTTCAAAATTAAAACTTTCTCTGTGCAGCCTCGCTCTTTACCGTCCCCGTCGTTCAGACCTCAGACTGACGGCAGGGCCTGCAACTGCTCTATAGAAAAAGATACATTAGCAAAACTTGAATACAAAAACTTGATTAAAAATTTTACATCTTAAAAAGTTAGAAGAATTATTTTTCAATAAAATAATAATTAAATAAAATATTAGTTAATATTAATTACTTTTTAAAGTATATTTTAAAAGGGTCCATTTGAAATTTTCGCCTAAGGTCTCCCTAAAAATTGAGCCGCCCCTGCTCTCGCCAAGAAGCTAAGAGAAATAGCCACCATTTCCTCTCTATCAGAATGAGGCAGGGAGACAGTCTCAAGTCGTACACCAACTTCTTCTAAAGCCAACTAACCAAAGTCTCGAATTGTGATGAAGAGTCTCTGCACTCACTTTCATCAGCGGGCTGCAAATCACTCACCCCATGTACAAACACCTCCTGAAGCACAATGTTTCAGAATGAGTGAGATACTCTCCTGAGCTCAGCCTTACATCCAGCTGAAAGAGGCAATGAAGGCTTCCTTCAACCACTCCGTAAAATCAGGCGAGGGTGGAGGGAAGTCGAAGTCTCTATGCGAAGGATTCGACCGTGCTCAAGACTAACACCAGAGGCAACCTGCTTACAAAATTAAGCACTCCGGATTTATTCTCCAAGTCCATCTAGAGCTACAAATCAATGGATGCTACACTTGGCAAAAGCTCCCGATTAATGAGATCTTCAATACCATCAGAGACCAGTTATGGGTTAGACACCCGAAACCAATCCAACATAATCCCTCGCTTTCTGGGTCGGAGGAATATTGTTCCTACCTTGACTGCAAAAGGTAAAAACCGTACATTGTTGGGCCCTCCAAAGGCACCTAGAAGAGCTCATCCAACAGAGCTTCCTCAAAAAGTAGATCCTTACTCCAGAAGTAGTTTTCAGACAGCCAAACACTCAACCTTCTCGGGAACAACACTTGACCACCCAATACAAGGCGATCGACTAACTACGTTTTAGACCTACGTGGCGTGTTTCCTTCCAATCATAATTCCATGTATTGCATTTTTGAATAAAATATTATTCTATGCTCCTAATCTTTGCAGTACATTCATCCCTCCACACGCTCCGTTGATGGGATTTTCCTCACTCGGAGACAGCTACAAGATTCCTTCGCTGCTGAGATTTTCCTGACTCAGAGGATCATTTTTGTATGTTCCACTGTTGGGATTTCTCCCACTCGGAGGCATTAATGCAAAACATACCTACGGACCCTTTCTCAGCCGTCCTATAGGAGTTGAAACCCTCCGCTGTGAGATTTTTTCTCACTTTGAGTCCCCCACTCTGCTGCAGGAATTTTTCCTTCAGAGCCCCCGTTTGATATTTCGCTTATGGTATTTTCCCCAATCGGAGTACAAACACTAGCTTACAGGCTCCCCTCGTCTGAAACTACAAGTAGATGAGCCCCCAGTAGTTTTCCTCTGCTAGGGTCCTTCCATCCATATTTCGATAACCGGATTGCCCCACTCGGGAGACAACTCCGTTGTGAGATTTTCCTCACATGAAGGTCAACTCCACTGCAGGTTTTACTCCCACTCAAAGGTACTGGATCATGACTCTAATTTATTTGGGCCCCAATTCAGAGTAGACGCATCCAATCTGTTGCTGGGTGACATTCCCACTTCAGGCCACCTTTTTACAGGTCCAATCAGTATGTCGGGATGGGAGTCCCACTCGGAGGTGGCAACGCAGGCTCTTCTTTTGACATTTATAACACTCCACTGAGGGTTGCCCTCTTGTAGGACCAACTCCGCAGCTGGAATTTCGCCCACTCTGAGTAGGAATTCACTGATACCGCAAACAAGATTTTCCCGCTCGAAAATTATGTCACCTTCCTTCCAGATCGCTCCTAAGACATTCCAAGGCAACATCCAAAAAACTTGTCCGTACTCCGCAGATAGCCAGTCCCAAAACAAATCGGCATTCAAACAACACATGCAAGATCAATACAATTATTCTCGTTTTCATCCTTAGGCAAAGTTTATTCCTAATATTTTCATTACAAGTCCTTTCAACATTATGAAATTACATAACAAGTAATACAATATCACATCATGTTTTATAAGTTTTTGAAAAGAAATACAGATAAACTTTCTGCAACAACCGCTCGCGCCTCCGAAGATTCCAGCAATTGTGATCCCATACTTCCTCCAATCAATGCTCCGAAGGATGATATTAAGAACTCTCAGGAAGACATCCGAGGCACAAGCTGCATCTCAACCCCAGGCAGGAAGTCGCGTGCATCACTGACCCTTTTCCCTGAGGACGAGGCTAGAGCTCCAGAAGGAGGAGTGCTCCATCGGTGAAGGTCTCGAGGAATACTTCCATACTCCCCTCCTGTTTCTCGCTGTAGGAGAAAGTTCCCTAACAACATGAGACAACAGTTTTTGGCCGAAGTCAAGACTGTTAGACATATAAGACGGTGATGGAATCGGAATCACCACCGCCTTCGCCCAGTACAGTCCTTACTCCGGCCTCAACACGCCATCAAGAAAGAAAGACTCCAAAAGCCAACTAGAAAACTGAGCCGATCTGATCAGAGATTAGACGAACAGACCAGGTTGAAGTAAGAATCTTGCCTATTCTTCCTGATAGCAGGGCCTTGTCACATAGACAGATGTTTTGCGACAAACCCATCGCAAAGACTGGCATTTCATAATGATCGGACTCTTGAAGATCAAGATCCCAGCAACCGCTTTTCCCGTTTTCTCACTTTCCTTCATTGGACGGAGAAGAAGAGAAATATTGCAACCTACTAGAATAAGATTTTTAGGGGTAAGAAATATTTTAAAAATGGGCAGGCTTCATCTCAGGAATCAGCCCTATTTATAGATAGAGGAGCCAAATCATTTTAGACTCAATTTCTCAAATTCTCAAGAAGTCAATCCATATTACGAGATTTTTGGCATTTCAAATCAGCGAGATATCAACAACCGCTGTCGCATGACCCATTCATCACGACACTAAGATTTCATTCTTTAATTTACTAGCTGTCCAGTCATGATGCGTCCAAATCAATTCCCAAAGATATGCAATAATGAATCAGATCCCTGCCTGTATTAAAAGTTCAGAGTATGAAAAGTCTCCAGAGCTGGTGTCCCACGAAGTACAAATGACGCCATGACTTCTCGAAGACATGTCATGCCAGAGGATAGATTAGTTCGCTCCCCTCATTCTCCCTCAGAGTCTCAGAGAAGCAGGAGACAGAGGGGGCATATATAGAGGTCAGGTTTTGATCTCCATCCAGATCGCAACATGTATCCCACCTCGTCAGGAGCGTCCCAAGCAAAACTATAAACTCAACTTACCCAAGAACCACTTCCGTTCGGCCCGAGGAAAAAGTCCGAGCACCTTCCCGAAAATCACTTCAGTTAGGCCGGTGGAGAAAGTCCGAGCACCTTCTCGACGGCCACTTCGACCTGAGTCATTCACCTAGATGTTGAACTTAGGGTGAAGGCATTTCACGGGTCGGAGGCCCCGACCCCCAAGGCCATTACCCTCTGCAAAGATTTTCACCTCCATGCGGGATGCGGCTTAACGGCAGGATATCCCAATTCATGGAGTCAGTTACGCCGTCAGATCATCCCCACGTTTTGAACGTCACAACGCCTCTGCTCCAGCGAGGACGGTGATGGATAATAGCCGGTATCATTCCCAACAATCAAGGACGTGATATGGGCAGTTACGAAAAAATCACAACTTACGAGTCATACAGTTATGAAAAATCTCCACCACATTGACCACAATATAGAAGGGAGGAAAAAAAGAGAGAGATTTCACTGAAAAAATGCACTGTTTTTTTAAGATAAAGTTTATCTTTATGAATTTTATTAGTTGTGTGTCGAGAATTTAATATTTTAGTTGGTCAATACACCTATATCTTGTAGTGGGCTCAAGATAAGTCAATTTCATTCTTAGTTGACCTGGCCATGAAGATCGAAGTTCTCTTGTCATTTTCCAGTTTATATTTCTCGATACACAACACAACCCAGACTCGGACAGCTTGCATTTGAGCAATTCACAAAGAGAGTAGGAGAGATTGTGTGAGAAAGAAAAGAGGAGATAAAAGTACAAATCATGCGTCTGAGTTCATTCAATAACCAGTTAGTTTAGTCCGCTATTTGCAAATGCCGGTCTTTTCTAGAAGTAAAACAAAAACTATTTGTCAAAGAATAGAGATCTCTTTATTGAGTGTGAAGTTAGAATACTTGTGTGAAAAAGACGTCCATTATAAAATTTATTGATTAGGTTCCCTTGGTTCAGGAATCCAAGTCTTCAAATTAGGTGGTGGATCATATCCATGTAGCTCTGTTTGAACACCTTATCACTCATTGTTAGTGTGATACTCATCATATGTCCCACTTTTTTTTGTTCAACTTTGCTGGCAAATCAAGTAGAAAAGTAGTAAAGAAGAGAGAAACAAGGTTGCCTAGTGTGCATTGACGTTAGGACAGAAACTCCTATAATAGGCACGGATATTAGCACACTGAGAATTGATGAAGAAACACCAGACTAGGGGCCCAAAAAATTAATTAAGCCACACACAATTTATTTTAAAATATTTTCAAAATACCCCTCCTGTTCTCTCCCCTTCCCCCTCCCTCAGCCTCGCCCTCCGCCTCCGCCTCCCCCTCCCCCTCCCCCTCCCCGAGCCTCGCCCTCCTCATTGGCGTCGTCAAAGATCCCCCTTATCACCCCTCCCTCCTCAACATCGAGGTCAACCTTTCTTGACGTCGAGCTCCATCAATTGACATTGAGACACCCTCATCACCCCTCCCTCCTCAATGGTCCACCTCCTCCCCCGCCGTCATTCTCCTCCCCCTCCCCTCGCGGCACCGTTTGGACGTGGATGGCCGGACGATTGTAGTTCCTTTCGGCTAGCCAGGGCCGAACGGAACTACAACCGTTCGGCCCTCCATGGCCGAACAGAGTGCGAGCAGAGTGGGATTTCCCTAAAGATCAACGTTTCTCAACGGACGAGCATGGGAACACTTTATGTGGTGCTTGCAGGGACAATTTTGCTAATGATGAGTTCTGGATATGCTGTGATATTTGTAATAGATGGTTCCATGGAAGTGTGTGAGGATCACTCCTGCCAGGGTTGAACACATCAAGCAGTACAGGTGCTCAGCTTGCAGCAACAAGAGAGCCAGAGCTTAAACGTTTGGTAAATTTATGCTGGCTTTAGATAGCTGGGATTGGATGGACAAGGGTAATTTAGGATGCAAGCAATGAACGGATTTGCATGCTTGAGTCAAGATTCAGATTTTAGACTTGTTATGTTGTTGTGCATGTTCTTGTTTATTGTTTCCTTTTCAGTGTTGACAGTGAAACTGTTTGGGGTAATCTTAATTTGAAGTCTGAATATTTCTCAGCATTTCTAATGGATTGCATCTTTGACTATTAATATTTGGGTTGAACATTACTCATTGTACTACTAACAAATCATTCTCATCCCTCTTCACACATTTGGGACATAGTGTATGGCTTTGCTTGGGTTCTTCATGTTTAGGATAGCTAAGTTCATTTCTGTTATTTCTGTATCAACCACATATACATGTTCCTGCTTTATGAGGCCGGGTTCAATGTCTGTTCAGTTTCTTCTCAAACTTTGCTAAATCCATTTAACCTCTCCCCTGCACCGACTCCCCTTCCCCTCCCACCTCCCCCTCCCCTCGCGGCTCCGTTCGGCCATGGTTTGGTCAGCCATGGCCGAACGGAGCCACGAGGGGAGGGTGCAGGGGGAGGGGGAAGGGGGAGGTCATTATTATTTTGACTATGATCCGTATCTCCCTTTCAACTATGACTAGATAGTGAGGGATACATTACTAATGGCTTCCTTGTTTTTGTTCGGACCTAACCATTTTAATGCTCTCTTCTGAGCTTTTCCTTCTTGTTGTAGTTTTATCGCAACGAATCAATTAGAGTAATCTTCCTTGTAGAGCCTATGTCCTTTCCTCCTTTTTGGTCATGAGAAGTTGTTCGCCACGCTTCTTCAGTCCATAGGTCTTTTTTCCGCCTTATTTGAGAAGTGTGGGTAGAGATGATGCCAAAGACACACCGAAAGAAAGATAGGAGTGTGAGAGAACACATGATGATAAGAGTGTTGGCTCAAGGGTATACTCTTCGATTTTGTTTTGATGATTACAAACCACATGACGTTGTTCGGTACTAATCAAGTTTGTATGTTTCTAAGTATTTCAGATTCTAAGAACATTGTTGGTGTATTTTTCCTCAAAAGGAAGGTGTTCTAGTCACATGATCACCCAAGAGAAGGGATCGAGTTTGGACGATCAAGATTCACATTTTGGAGATGCCCTCTTGAAGATTGCTTGAAGACATAAAGTATAATTGTAAGATAATAGAATGTTTAAAGTATAGTGTGTAGAATTGATGCCCAAGAAGTCACGCGCGCGCACACACACACATGTTGGAAAATGATATACGAAATACTGCTAAGCTATTTAAATTAAACTTTCAAGAAGGAAGGAACTTCTCTATTTTGATCGAGGCGTGCGGAGCACTATCCTTAAGAGTAGATCGCGCCCCTCTTAGAGAGTATCTCGGTGCAGCAGGTTGATGGCGGCCTACCCTCCAGGATTCAACGATCGCTGGCCCTGCAAGCGTGCACTCGCAATGCACAGGCCCTCGAACAGCTCGGTTTTGTTTCCTCCAGAGATGCAGCTAAGAACTTGTTGGCCCAGAGGCCTTCCACTCTAGTTTTGATGATGATTAACTCATGTAGTTATGTTACTAATAATCTTGTGAAGTTTAGTTTCAGATCATTTATCAAGATATTAGTTGGTGATTAGCTTCAACAAGGAGTTTAGAAACTTTTCATGGTGATTTCAGAGCCCGAGCATCAAGATCATACATTGGAGTCTAGCTCGTGGATCATCGTTTTGGATCGAGTCGACTTGAAGATGGAAGATCGTCAAGAAGACTTAGGTATCCTAGTTTAGTTGTGTTTAGATCCATGTGTAAAGATAAGAATAGTTGATATGCTCAAGTGCACAATACACATACACGTTTTGGTTTTGGATATTGGTTTTCATGAATAGATCGATCAAAACAAGTTTACTTTGTTTTTATGTATATTAGATATGTTCTATATATACATACATGCTTAAACTTCCTAGACAAACTTATTTTGACTATCCTATTCATGTGTTGAAAAATCCAAGTTTGATAAAATACAGTTTTTAGTTTTTGACAAAATTTGCAAGACACAAAAATAGTCCAAAATGTTTGATATTTGTATTGAAATTTTTATCACATGTTTGTATATCCATGCAAAATATTAAAACTATTTTTGGAATTTTTAGAAGATTTATAAGAATTATTAGAATATTTTTAAACTCAGTTTTCTGACCCAAACTGCTGCCTGCCAGGCGCTGGCGGTCGACCGGGCCGGTCGACCGTGTTCCAGAGTCGGTCGACCGGTCAGTCGACCGACGTACACAGACTTGTGCACGTTGGCCAGGCACAGGGCTCGATCGACCGACCGGTCGACCGGCCAGAGAGCTTTGCTCTCTGTTTTGGGCGGTCGACCGGGCGGTCGACCGGATCCCTCCAACGGTCGAAAAATCGACCGTTGGCGGTCGACCGGCCGGTCGACCGCCAGCCGTGCTGGCTGAAAAATCAGCCAACGGCTAGTTTTTGTTGGTGGGCTATTTAAGCCCCAACTCTTGGGGTTTTTGAAAAGACTTTTGACAAGAAAATTTTTTCCATTCTCTGGTTTTAAAAATAAGTTTTCAAAGTATTTTAGAGCCTCAAAGATTTCATTTTTATTGTTTTTCAAGGGTTTTGGAAAATCAAAGAAAACTAAGTTTTTGGGATATTGTTTTGGATTTTCATTTCTATCATCTACAAGAGATTTCCCAAGTAGTTTTTCTTTGTTATTTGCTTTTCAAAAACACCTTGATATCCACTTGAGCTATATCTTCTATCCTAATCTATTAGGATCTTGTTTAGTGGAAAGTGAAAAGAAGTTTGTGGTCTTTGTAACCACTTGTTGTAAAAACCCTTGCTTTGATTAGGTTGCTCCCTCTTTGGTAGAGGTTGAGGATTGGTGTTTGCTCCCTCTAGTGAGAGGTGGAGTTTGGTTTGTATATCCCACTTCGGTAGAGGTGATTGTGGTTGTTTGGCTACGGGCCTACCCCTCGGTTGTGAGGTGGTGTTTGAGAGAGGAGTTCGGTACTCCTAGTGTTGTACAAATCCTCCTCGGTGGAGGTTCCCTCGGTGGAAGTCCTCGGTGGACGTGTTAGTGGATTAGAAATCCTTCTCGGTGAAGGCGGGGACGTAGAGCTAGGGGCTCGAACCTCGGAACATATCTTGTGTTTGTGTTTGATCCATTGACTCTAACTCTCTCTCTCTTTTGTGTTGTGCATTACATCATTCATAGCATCATATATTACTTGCTTGTGTTGTGCCTTGCATCATTCATATTGTTGTATATCCATTATATGCTTGGCTTGTGTTTGTGTGCCTCACTTGTACTTAACCACGAGAGCTTCATATAGCACCTCAACCCTTATCTAGGGGAATTAAGAGGAGTTAGTCCAGAGCCCTTCACGGGGAATTCGGCTACACTCGTTGGTTGTATTAAGTGTGTTGCAAATTAGTTTTTAAATTCTGCATTTAGTTCAATAGATTAGCCGTACACCTATTCACCCCCCCTCTAGGTGTACCTTCAATTGGTATCAGAGCCTACGCTACTGATACTTAGGTTTAACAACTTAGGAGTGAGATCTTGGTTTGCTAATCTATTCATTTGCATTTGCACTTGCACACATATAGTTTGCTCTCATGGATAGCCCTCCTATGTTTGATATTTCTAGACTTGAGATTTGGAAGGTTATGATGAGTTGTTATTTGAAAACCCTAAGTTTGCATGTTTATCTTGCCGCTACCAAGAAATGCTATCTTGATAATAGCAATCATATAGGGGCCAATGCACAAGCCCTTGAGGCAATTAGAAGAACGCTTTCTAGAGAATATCTTGTTGGCCCAAAGGTTACAATCACCCGTTTTAGTGTGTTTTGATGATTACAAAACATATATAGTTATTTGTACTAATCATGTTTGTTGTTTTAGTGTGTTTCAGGGTTCTATACATTCATGGAGTTTTCTTCCCTAAAGGAAGATTGTTTTGGCTAAAGTCGGTTCAAATTGGGCTCAAGACCAAGATTCTCAAGATCACATATGAAGCCCACTTGAAGACTTTGTAGTCCTCTAGAACCTATGTAAGAATATAGTTTGTTAAAGTTTGAGGTTGTAGAATATTGGCTCTAGGACACACACACTTTTTCAAAATACAAGTTTTTGGTATTTGACTTTAAGTTTCATGCCTTGATAAATATACATGACTCCTAATTTTTACAAAATGTATATCATGTTTTAATCATGTATGTTTATCTTTCCAGCATGACACTTAGTCATATATACAGTTAAAAATGTTTTACAAATTTTTCCAAAGTCCAAAAATTTCTTCCCAGTTTTTCTGTTTCAGACTGGATCGGCCGACCGGACCGGTCGACCGGATCCTGTGTCCAGGACGTGCACGCTCGTGAAAAACACCTAGAGGGGGGGGTGAATAGGTGTGATTGCTAATCTTAAAATTTTAACTCTCTAAATGCGGAACCTAAAACAAGTGAGGCTCAACTTAGTACAATTCAACAAGTGTAGCCGAATTCCTCTTGCGAGGCTCTGGACTAAACTCCTCTTGATTCCCCTTGATATGGGTTGAGGCGCTATGTGAAGCTCTTGTTGGATGAGTACGGGATTGGCACACACAAGTATGAAATGGATGATTTGAAGAATGATGCAAACACAATGATATATGGTAAGAATTACAAGCAAGCAAATAGTAGCACAAGAAAATTAAACAATATCACAAGTATGCAATAGAAAGCAATAAAGAACAATTGAAAAGTAAAGTAAGAATTGGACGCAAAGGCAATCGCAAACAAAGTGATTTGTTTCGAGGTTCGAGCCACCGCTCTACTCCCCGCCTTCACCTCCGTGAAGGGTTTCCACTATCCACCGAGGACGCCTTTACAATTTGGTCTACCGAAGACCGAGCACCGAGCTCCACCGAGTACAAAGGACCTCTACCGAAGAGGTTGCTCCACAAGGAAAGGATTACAAGAACAAAGTGATCACAACAAGATCACTACACTCTTTCTCAAACTCTTTTACAAACACTCTCACTTCAATTACAACTTCACTATAGAATGAGTATTGAATTTTTGGCTCTATGAAGTGTGGTGAGAAAAACTTCAGTTGTAGAGTGATATTAGCAATCAAATACAACTGAAAAACTAGCTCAAAAAGAATTGAAATGAAAGCTTTAAACTCTTTTCTTTTCTCTTTTGAAAATAATACAAACTTGAGGATTTTTCTTGGTAATATGCAAGAGAGACTTCTCCTCTATTTATAGGGTTAAAAATAGGTTAAAAACAATTTCTTTTGGTCTTATTTTCTCTGAAAAAGACCTAAAAAACACTGAAAAAGTCTGCCAAGAAATCAGATAAAAAACAGATTTCAGAATTGCACAAAAGAGGAACGAGCCGTTGGGTTTTTGCAGGCCTGGCGGTCGACCGGTCCGGTCGACCGCCAGCCCAGCTGCAAAGAGCCGTTGGCTCTCGGTCGACCGGTCCGGTCGACCGTCCCAAAAGAGGAAACACAGTTTCCTTCTTCCGGTCGACCGGTCCGGTCGACCGAAAAAAACCTGTGAGCAATTTGCTTTCCATCGGTCGACCGGTCCGGTCGACCGACAGACATGCACAAACAGTGCATGTCCAGACACATCGCCGGTCGACCGGGCCGGTCGACCGAAGTTGCCTGAAACAGAAAACTGGGCTGTTTTTGAGTTAGAAAAATTTTGAGAAATATTTTAAAAATACGTATAGCTAAGTATTATGCAGAAAATAGTTTATACACATGTTTTAAACAAGATTTTCAAGATATAAAGCTTTGGTACATGTATATATAAACTAAGGCATAAAACTTAGAAATAACCATTTTCAAAACATAGAAAATATATGAAATAAGTGTGTGTGCAAATCCTAGAGCCAAATTTCATATACTCAAACTTTAACATTCTATTTCTTACAATATTTCTAAGGACTTCAAGATCTTCAATAGGCTTCTTCATATGATCTTCAACACTTGTTCCTTGAGCCCAATTGGAGTTGACTTGAGTCCAAATTCTTGTATTTGTGAGAGAAGACTTCTAGAATGAATAGAAATCTGAAACACACTTAAACAACAAATGTTATTAGTACAAATAACTAATATGTTTGTAATCATCAAAATACACTAATCATGGGTGATTGTAACCTTGGGCCAACAATCTCCCCCTTTTTGATGATGACAAAACATATAGGTTATTTAAATAAACATGGAAGAGGAGTTTGGAAAACTCCCCCTCAAATAATGCTATGTATAAAAATTTGACTATGGAAGCACAATACATAAAGCATTCAAGGCAAAATAGTTTAAATAGTTTTGTCAAAAACTTAACTAAACAAACTTAACAAACTCAAAACAAATTCAAAATATCAAATTCGTAAACTTATTCTCCCCCTTTTTGTCATACATCAAAAAGGGTTAAAATACTAATTGAAAAATTTTATTTTTAAGAATCCATAATGCAAACATTCAACTCACCACAAATAAATGAAAATCTAGCATAATCTAGAGGTTTAGTAAAAATATCGGCAAGTTGAAAATCGGTAGAAACATAATCAATATCAATATCACCTTTCTCATAATGATCTCTAAGAAAGTGATACCTAATGTCAATGTGTTTGGTTTTACTATGTTGATTTGCATTCTTTGTCATGTGAATAGTACTAGTATTATCACAAAATATTTTAACATGATCAAAGTGTAAATCATAGTCAAGGAGAGTATGTTTCATCCAAAGAACTTGTGCACAACAAGCTCCGGCTGCAACATACTCCGCCTCGGCGGTTGATAGGGCTACCGAATTTTGCTTTTGGAAGACCAAGATACAAGACAATTACCTAAGAATTGACATGTTCCACTTGTGCTCTTCCTATCTACCCTACAACCCGCATAGTCGGCATCCGAAAAACTCTTCATTTCAAATAATCCGGTTTTAGGATACCACAAACCCATTTCAATAGTGCCCTTAAGGTATCTAATTATGCGTTTAACCGCAATTATGTGAGATTCTTTAGGACAAGATTGAAAACGTGCACAAAGACAAACGGAAAACATAATATCCGGCCTACTAGCCGTCAAATAAAGCAAACTACCAATCATGCTTCTATAAAGTTTAATGTCTACACTTTTACCTTGTTCATCCTTGTCAAGCTTTGTAGTTGTTGCCATGGGAGTTTTGCTTACTTTCGATCCTTCAAGCCCAAACCTTTTGATTAGTTCCTTTGTGTACTTGGCTTGATTGATGAAGATCCCATCCTTCTTTTGCTTGATTTGGAGTCCAAGGAAATAGTTGAGTTCCCCCATCATAGACATTTCGAATTCATCCTTCATGCATGATTCAAAAGCTTTGCAAAGAGATTCATTAGTAGAACCAAAAATAATATCATCCACATAAATTTGCACAATAAGAATATCTTTTTCTACATGTTTTGTAAACAAGGTTGTATCAATTTTACCTTTCTTAAAACCATTTGAAGTCAAAAATGAAGAAAGTCTTTCATACCAAGCCCTAGGGGCTTGTTTTAAACCATAAAGAGCTTTATCTAATTTAAAAACAAAATCCGGATGTGTAGGATCAACAAACCCGGAGGGTTGTTCAACATACACCTCCTCTTCAATAAATCCATTTAGAAAAGCACTTTTAACATCCATTTGAAATAATTTGAAATCTTTATATGAGGCAAATGCTAGTGTCATCCGTATGGCTTCAAGCCGTGCTACGGGTGCAAAGGTTTCTTCAAAATCGATCCCTTCGATTTGAGTGTAACCTTGGGCAACTAACCTAGCCTTGTTTCTAACTACATGACCCGATTCATCCAACTTATTCTTAAAGATCCACTTAGTACCAATTGTTGGTCTATCGTGGGGCCTAGGAACAAGGTGCCAAACTTGGTTGCGCTCAAATTGATTGAGCTCCTCTTGCATGACTAGCAACCAATATGAATCGGCCTCGGCTTCGAGGACATTTTTGGGTTCAATATGAGAAATGAATGCATAGTTACCATAATAGTCATGAAGTCTAGAGCGAGTGGTTACCCCTTTTGATACTTCACCTATGACGAGGTCCTTGGGATGATGTGGATTGTATCTCCAATCCTTTGGTAGTGGTTGAGTAGGTTCCACCTCATGTGTTTGATTTTCATTCCCTTGTGCCTCTTCCACTTTTACTTTGCTTCCTTCATCATCCTTTGGTTTGTCTCCCATAGTAGAAGCATCCTCCAAGGTCACTTTCTCCAAACCTTCATCCAATGCATCTATTTCTACAACATTCTTAACAAACTTGTTAGATTCCTCAAACTTAACATGAATAGACTCTTCAATAGTCAATGATGATCTAATGAAAACTCTATAAGCCTTACTAGTGTTTGAGTAACCTACAAAAATAGCCTCATAAGATTTAGGATCAAATTTTCCTAAATTATCTTTTGTATTTAAAACAAAACATTTGCATCCAAAAACTTTGAAATAAGATACATTTGGTTTTCTAGAAAAGTACATTTCAAAAGAAGTTTTAGTAGTATTTTTACATAAGAAAACACGATTTGATATGTAGCATGATGTATTAACGGCCTCGGCCCACAAATAATGTGGTAGACCGTATTCACTAAGCATTGTCCTAGCCATCTCTTGTAATGTTCTATTTTTCCGTTCAACTACTCCATTTTGTTGTGGAGTTCTAGGACAAGATAGTTCATGCTTTATTCCATGTTCATCACAAAAAATGGTAAAGGGTTGGTTAATGAATTCACCTCCTCTATCACTTCTTATTCTCAAAATGGAAACATCTTTTTCTTTTTCAACTCTTTTCTTAAAAGTTTGGAAATACGAAAATGCTTGGCTTTTATGTTCAAGAAAGAAAACCCAAGTAAACCTTGAAAAATCATCAACCAAAACATAAGCAAATCTATTCCCACTTAGACTTTTGGTTTGTGTAGGGCCAAAAAGATCCATATGGATTAACTCCAAAGGACGTGATGTCATGATATCCTTAATTGACTTGAAAGAAGACTTAATTTGTTTCCCAAATTGACATGCGTCACAAACTCGGTCCTTTTCAAAATTCAAGCAAGGAATACCTTTCACCATTTCCTTTGTGTTTAACCTAGAAATGTGATCAAAAGAAATATGCCCTAATCTCCTATGCCACAACCAAGAGTCATCATCGAGGGCTTTCAAACAAGTAATATTACAAGACATATTTAACATATCAATCATATAAACATTACTTTCACGAAAACTGGAAAATACACAAACATTAGAAGTTCTATCAATTACTTTACAAGCAACATTATCAAAAACAATATCAAAACCTTTATCACAAAGTTGACTAACACTCAAGAGATTATGCTTGAGGCCATCAACTAAAACTACATTTTCAATTAAAGGAGAGGTGCCAAGTTTTACATTACCAATACCGATGATTTTACCCTTGGCGTCATCTCCGAAGGTGACGGTGTCACCTTCATGATATCTTGATAGGGTTGCAAAGTTGTTGATGTCCCAAGTCATGTGCCTTAAGCAACCGCTATCAAGATACCACAATCCTCTACGTCGTTGGGATTTGGAAAGTACCTACATCATTTAACATAATTGTTGATTTTGGTACCCAAACTTTCTTGGGTCCTTTAAAGTTAGTGCCTCGAACCCAAACATTATGACGTGAAACGTTTAATCTATCATAGCAAAAATTGGCTAAGTGCCCTTTCCGTCCACAATGTGAACATGAGAACACTCTACCATACATGAATGCATGATGTGTATGTGTAGTGTGAGCATGTTTTGGGGTTTTGCCATGTTGTTTAGGTTGTGTAGCATGAACATGAACATGAGCATGAGCATTTTTCTTTGGGGCTTGTTTCTTAGGAAACATAGCCTCAATTTTCTTCTTGTTAAACTCACAATTTTTCAAAACAACACTTAATGAGTCTAATCTTTCCTTAAGCATAGAAACTTCATTAGAATCAATTAGTGGGGCCTTACCTTTGCAAGAAATCTTATATTTTTCAAAATCATTTTTAGTAGTGGCCAAAGTGGAAACCAAATCATCTTTTTCCTTTGTAAGAGTGAAAACTTGAAGACTTAAAGATTCATTATCCTTTTTCATTTTAAGATACTTTTTTTTTAAGAAATCATAGTTTTGTGACAACTCAACAAAAGCTTCTTCTAACACATCCATAGAAAGTTCATTATCATGAGAAGGGGAAGAGGTTACCTTGCTTGTGCCTTCATTAGCCATGAAGCACATGTTGGCGGTGTCTATTTCTTCCTCGGATTCGGTCTCCGAATCCCAAGTTTCCTTCATAGCCTTCTTCTTGTAGGGCTTCTTTGATGTGGAGGGCTTAGCTTTGTCCGGACACTCCGCAACAATGTGTCCGGGCTTTTGGCAATTGAAACAAGTGATTTTCCTTTCTTCTTTGCCTCCTTGCCATCTTCTTCTACCTTGGTACTTCGCCTTGTTGTACACCCTCCGGACATTCTTAACAAGGAGTGATAGCTCCTCATCATCTTCTTCTTCATCGTCTTCATCGGAGTGTGTAGCTTGACTCTTGAAGGCGATAGTCTTCTTTTTGGAAGGAGCCATATCCTCCCTTGCTTTCCTTTCCATCTCATGGGTTTTGAGGTTCCCAATGAGACCTATGAGCTCCATCTCTTCATTGTCGTTGAGTTCCTTCAAGGTTGTAGCTTTAACTTCCCATGAAGGAGGAAGAGCTCGGATGATCTTCCTTACTCTTTGATCATTGTTGATATCTTCACCTAAAAAAGAGAGTCCATTAGTAATCTTTGTAAATCTTGTAACCATATCATCTATGGTTTCATTTTCTTGCATGCTAAATGTTTCATATTGGGACCGAAGAAGGTCAATCTTAGCCTTCTTTACTTGTGAGGTCCCCTCATGAGTGACTATCAAGTGTGACCAAATCTCAAATGCGGATTTGCAATGGATAACCCTAGAAATGTCATCATCATTAAGGGCTTGTAGAAGTGCATAGCGAGCTTTGGCATTGGCATCGAATTCCTTAGTCTCTATTTCGGACCAAGTGGATTCGTCACCGGGGGGTACACTAAAGGACTTAGTCACGGCCTTTGCAACTCGGCTACCTAGAGATTGCAAAAACACGGTCATCTTAACTTTCCATATGGGAAAGTTAAGTCCATCAAACTTAGGAGGGGTCTTAATTCCATCGGCCATTTTTACTATATGAATATGAATGAAATGATTAGCAAATTAGGATCTTCTCTAAGGTTGTTAAACCAAATCCTAGAGTCCAAGCTCTGATACCAATTGAAAAACACCTAGAGGGGGGGGGTGAATAGGTGTGATTGCTAATCTTAAAAATTTTAACTCTCTAATTGCGGAACCTAAAACAAGTGAGGCTCAACTTAGTACAATTCAACAAGTGTAGCCGAATTCCTCTTGCGAGGCTCTGGACTAAACTCCTCTTGATTCCCCTTGATATGGGTTGAGGCGCTATGTGAAGCTCTTGTTGGATGAGTACGGGATTGGCACACACAAGTATGAAATGGATGATTTGAAGAATGATGCAAACACAATGATATATGGTAAGAATTACAAGCAAGCAAATAGTAGCACAAGAAAATTAAACAATATCACAAGTATGCAATAGAAAGCAATAAAGAACAATTGAAAAGTAAAGCAAGAATTGGACGCAAAGGCAATCACAAACAAAGTGATTTGTTTCGAGGTTCGAGCCACCGCTCTACTCCCCGCCTTCACCTCCGTGAAGGGTTTCCACTATCTACCGAGGACGCCTTTACAATTTGGTCTACCGAAGACCGAGCACCGAGCTCCACCGAGTACAAAGGACCTCTACCGAAGAGGTTGCTCCACAAGGAAAGGATTACAAGAACAAAGTGATCACAACAAGATCACTACACTCTTTCTCAAACTCTTTTACAAACACTCTCACTTCAATTACAACTTCACTATAGAATGAGTATTGAATTTTTGGCTCTATGAAGTGTGGTGAGAAAAACTTCAGTTGTAGAGTGATATTAGCAATCAAACACAACTGAAAAACTAGCTCAAAAAGAATTGAAATGAAAGCTTTAAACTCTTTTCTTTTCTCTTTTGAAAACAATACAAACTTGAGGATTTTTCTTGTAATATGCAAGAGAGACTTCTCCTCTATTTATAGGGTTAAAAATAGGTTAAAAACAATTTCTTTTGGTCTTATTTTCTCTGAAAAAGACCTGAAAAACACTGAAAAAGTCTGCCAAGAAATCAGATAAAAAACAGATTTTAGAATTGCACAAAAGAGGAAAGAGCCGTTGGGTTTTTGCAGGCCTAGCGGTCGACCGGTCCGGTCGACCGCCAGCCCAGCTGCAAAGAGCCGTTGGCTCTCGGTCGACCGGTCCGGTCGACCGTCCCAAAAGAGGAAACACAGTTTCCTTCTTCCGGTCGACCGGTCCGGTCGACCGAAAAAACCTGTGAGCAATTTGCTCTCCATCGGTCGACCGGTCCAGTCGACCGACAGACATGCACAAACAGTGCATGTCCAGACACATCGCTGGTCGACCGGGCCGGTCGACCGAAGTTGCCTGAAACAGAAAACTGGGCTGTTTTTGAGTTAGAAAAATTTTGAGAAATATTTTAAAAATACGTATAGCTAAGTATTATGCAGAAAATAGTTTATAAACATGTTTTAAACAAGATTTTCAAGATATAAAGCTTTTGGTACATGTATATATAAACTAAGGCATAAAACTTAGAAATAACCATTTTCAAAACATAGAAAATATATGAAATAAGTGTGTGTGCAAATCCTAGAGCCAAATTTCATATACTCAAACTTTAACATTCTATTTCTTACAATATTTCTAAGGACTTCAAGATCTTCAATAGGCTTCTTCATATGATCTTCAACACTTGTTCCTTGAGCCCATTGGAGTTGACTTGAGTCCAAATTCTTGTATTTGTGAGAGAAGACTTCTAGAATGAATAGAAATCTGAAACACACTTAAACAACAAATGTTATTAGTACAAATAACTAATATGTTTTGTAATCATCAAATACACTAATCATGGGTGATTGTAACCTTGGGCCAACAGCTCGTGTACGTCTGTCGGTCGGCCGACCGGTCGACCGCCAGAAAATATCTGCTCTCTGTTTTTCTGTCGGTCGCCCGACCGGTCGACCGACCAAAACTTCTGCTCTCTGTTTTTTGGACGGTCGGCCGACCGGTCGACCGCCTTCACAGAACTGTGTTTCCTTCTTTTGGCCGGTCGACCGGTCGGTCGACCCGAGCCCAACGGCTATATGCCAGCAGGGCGTCCGGTCGACCGGGCCTGTCGACCGGCAAGCCTGCTGTTGCCCAACGGCTCTTTCCTCTTTGGTGTATTTCTGAAAATCTGTTTTTTATCTGTTTTGTGGCAGATTTTCTCTGAACTTTGGGGATTATTTTCTGATCAAATAAGCTTTATTTTAAAGTGTTTTAATCCCTTCCTCTCCCTATAAATAGAGGAGAATGGTCTCTTGAAAAGAAAAAAGAAATACTCCTAGCTTTCAAGTTTTCAAAAGAACAGAAAAGTTTCAAAGTTCTAAATTTCTCTAGTTCTTTCTTGAGTTTGTTTTCAGTTGTGTTTTCAAGCAAGATCCAATTTACAACTGAGTTTTTCTCACTACACTTCTAGAGCCAAAATTTCCCTCCTCATTCTATAAGGAAGTTGTAAAGAGAAAGTGTTTGTAAGAAGTTTGTGATCCTTTTGGTGATCACTTGGCTACTTGTTCCTTCTTCTTGTTCTTGTTGAGATACCTCTTCGGTAGAGGTTTGTAAGTGGTGGAGTTCGGTACTCCGGTCTTCGGTAGACCTTGTAAAGTCCTCGGTGGATAGTGGAAACCCTTCACGGCGGTGAAGGCGGGGAGTAGAGCGGTGGCTCGAACCTCGAAACAAATACTTTGTGTTTGCGATTGATTTTCTCTTTACTCTCTATTGTTCTTACTTTCTTACTTGTGATATTGCTATTCCTTCATTACTTGTGATATATCTTGTGTGCATTTCATTTTTGCTTTCAATTCTTTTCTTGCTACATTGTCGATCATTACTCATACAACAAGATTGCAATACGCACCTCAAACTCATATCTAGAGGAATCACGAGGAAGGAGTTCAGAGCCCTTCACCGGGTATTCGGCTCTTAGTCTTGTTTTGAGTGATCGTTGCATCATTCATTCATACTTGTTTTAAAAAGATTGTTAGATTAGCATTTACACCTATTCACCCCCCTCTAGGTGTTTTCAATTGGTATCAGAGCTTTGGTCTCTAGGCTCTTGGCTTAACAACCTTAGAGAGATCCTTCATTTGCTAATCACTTCATTCACTTTCATATTTTCACCTAGTAAAAATGGCCGATGGAATTAAAACCCCTCCTAAGTTTGATGGGCTTAACTTTCCCATATGGAAAGTTAAGATGACTGTTTTCTTGCAATCTCTAGGAAGCCGAGTTGCAAAGGCCGTGACCAAACCATTTAGTGCACCCACCGGTGATGAGTCCACTTGGTCCGAAATTGAGACCAAAGAATTTGATGTTAACTCTAGGGCACACTATGCATTACTCCAAGCACTTAATGATGATGATATTGCTAGAGTAATTCATTGCAAATCCGCATTTGAAATTTGGACACACTTGCTTGTAACACATGAGGGGACTTCACAAGTGAAGAAGGCCAAAATAGACCTTCTTCGGTCCCAATATGAGAATTTTTGCATGCAAGAAAATGAAACCATAGATAATATGGTTACAAGATTTACTAAGATCACTAATGGACTTTCTTCTCTAAGTGATGCTATTGACAACGACCAAAGAGTAAGAAAGATCATCCGGGCTCTTCCACCTTCTTGGGAAGTAAAAGCTACTACCTTGAAGGAACTCAACGACAAGGAGGAGATGGAGCTTATAGGTCTCATTGGGAACCTCAAAACTCATGAGATGGAGAGAAAAGCAAGGGAAGAAATGGCTCCCTCCAAGAAGAAAGCCATAGCCTTCAAAAGTCAATCATCATACTCCGACGAAGATGATGAAGAAGAAGATGACGAAGAGCTCTCACTTCTTGTCAAGAATGTTCGGAGGATGTATAACAAGGCTAAGTTCCAAGGTAGAAGGAGATGACAAGGAGGTAAAGAAGAAAGGAAGATTATTTGCTTCAATTGCCAAAGGCCGGGACACATAGTGACGGAATGTCCGGACAAAGTAAAGCCCTCCACCTCCAAGAAGCCTTATAAGAAGAAAGCTTTGAAGGCCACATGAGATTCCGAGAGCGAATCCGAGGAGGAGGTTGACACCGCAAACATGTGCTTCATGGCTAATGAAGGCACAAGCAAGGTAACCCCTAACACTTCTTCTATTAATGATGAGCTCTCCATGGATGAATTAGGAGAAGCATTTGTAGAACTCTCACACAACTATGATTCTCTAAAGAAAAAGTTTTTAAAAATGAAAAAGGAAAATGAGTCTCTTAATCACCAAGTTTTTACACTTTCTAAAGAAAAAGGTGAATTACTTTCTACTCTAGTTTCTACCCAAAAGATTTTGACAACTACAAGATTTCATGCAAAGGTAAGTTTCCACAAGTTGATAAAAATGAAATAACCATGCTAAAAGAGAAAATTGATTCTTTAGGAGTAGTTTTGAAAAAGTGTGAATTTGACAAGAATAGACTTGAGGCTATGTTTCCTAAGAAACAAGCCCCTAAGAAACATGCTTTTTATGCTCATGCTCATGTACATACTTCACAACCTCAACGTCATGCCAAACCCCCAAAACATGCTCACCCAAAACATGCTCACCCCACACACACACACATCATGCATTCATGTATGGGAAAGTATTTTCATGTTCATATTGTGGCCGTAAAGGTCACTTAGTTAAGTTTTGCTATGATAGACTTAATGCATCTCATCATAATGTTTGGGTTCGAAACACTAACTTTCAAGGACCCAAGAAAATTTGGGTACCAAAGTCAATGAATTTGCTAAATGATGTAGGTACTTTCCAAGGCGCAACGACGTAAAGGGTTGTGGTATCTTGATAGTGGTTGCTCAAGGCACATGACTTGGGACATCAACAACTTTGCAACCCTATCAAGATACCATGAAGGTGACACAGTCACCTTCGTAGATGATGCCAAGGGTAAAATCATCGGTATTGGTAATGTTAAACTTGGTACATCCCCTTTAATAGAAAATGTTGTTTTAGTTTGATGGACTCAAGCATAATCTCTTGAGTATTAGTCAACTTTGTGATAAAGGTTTTGATGTTGTTTTTGATAACATAGCTTGTAGAGTTTTTGATAGACAATCTAAAACATGTATATTTTCCGATTTTCGTGAAAGCAATATGTACATGATTGACTTGTCTAATATGTCTTGCAATATTACTTGTTTGAAAGCCCTCGATGATGACTCTTGGTTGTGGCATAGAAGATTAGGCCACATTTCTTTTGACCATCTATCTAGGTTAAACACAAAGGAAATGGTGAAGGGTATTCCTTACTTGAACTTTGAAAAGGATCGCGTTTGCGACGCGTGCCAACTTGGAAAACAAACCAAGTTCTCTTTCAAGTCAATCAAGGATATCATGACATCACGTCCTTTGGAGTTGATCCATATGGATTTGTTTGGTCCTACTCAAACCAAAAGTCTAAGTGGGAATCGTTTTGCATTTGTTTTAGTTGATGATTTTTCGCGTTTTACATGGGTTTTCTTTTTAGAGCATAAAAATCAAGCCTTTTCACATTTTCAAGCCTTTAAGAAAAGAGTTGAAAAGGAAAATGATTCTTCAATTTTAAGAATAAGAAGTGATAGAGGTGATGAATTCATTAACCTACCCTTTATCACTTTTTGTGAAGAACATGGAATTAAGCATGAACTATCTTGTCCTAGAACTCCACAACAAAATGGAGTAGTTGAGCGGAAAAATCGAACATTACAAGGGATGGCTAGGACAATGATTAGTGAATATGATCTACCACACTATTTGTGGGCCGATGCCGTTAATACATCATGCTATATATCAAATCGTGTTTTCTTATGCAAAAATTCTTCAAAAACTTCTTTTGAGATTTATTATTCTAGAAAGCCAAACGTTTCATACTTTAGAGTTTTTGGATGCAAATGCTTTGTTTTAAATACAAAAGATAATTTAGGTAAATTTGATGCTAGATCTTATGAGGCAATTTTTGTTGGTTATTCTAATACTAGTAAGGCTTATAGAGTCTTCAATAAATCATCTTTGACTATTGAGGAATCTATACATGTTAAGTTTGAAGAATCTAATTTGTTTGTTAAGAATGTTATAGAAATAGATTCTTTGCATGAAGAGATGGAGAAAGTCACTTTGGAGGACTCACCTATTCTTGAAGGCAAGCCAAAGGATGATGAAAGGAATGAAGCTAAAGAAGAGGAGGCTCAAGGACATGAAATTCAAGATGAAGTGGAGCCTACTCTACAACTTCCAAAGGATTGGAGATACAATCCACATCATCCCAAGGATCTTGTTTTAGGTGAAGTATCTCAAGGGGTAACGACTCGCTCTAAACTTCATGATTTTTGTGGACACTATGCTTTTATTTCACATTTTGAACCCAAGAACGTTTTCGAAGCCGAGACCGACTCATATTGGTTGCTAGCCATGCAAGAGGAGCTCAATCAATTTGAGCGCAACCAAGTTTGGCACCTTGTTCTTAGGCCCCACGATAGACCAACAATTGGTACTAAGTGGATCTTTAAGAACAAGTTGGATGAGTCAGGTAACGTTGTTAGGAATAAGGCTAGATTAGTTGCCCAAGGTTACACTCAAATCGAGGGAATCGATTTTGACGAAACCTTTGCACCCGTAGCACGGCTTGAAGCCATACGGATGACACTTAAATTTGCATCTTATAAAGATTTTAAGCTTTTTCAAATGGATGTTAAAAGTGCCTTCTTGAATGGTTTTATTGAAGAGGAGGTGTATGTTGAACAACCCCCCGGGTTTGTTGATCCTACACATTCGGATTTTATTTTCAAACTTGATAAGGCTCTTTATGGTTTAAAACAAGCCCCTAGGGCTTGGTATGAAAGGCTTTCTTCATTTCTAATTTCAAATGGTTTTAAGAAAGGTAAAATAGATACTACTTTGTTTACAAAACATGTTGAAAATGATATTCTTATTGTGCAAATTTATGTGGATGATATTATTTTTGGTTCTACTAATGAATCTCTTTGCCAAGCTTTTGAATCATGCATGAAGAATGAATTTGAAATGTCTATGATGGGTGAGCTCAACTATTTTCTTGGTCTCCAAATCAAGCAAAGGAAGGATGGGATCTTCATCAATCAAGCCAAGTACACAAAGGAACTAATCAAAAGGTTCGGGCTTGAAGGAGCTAAAGTGTGCAAAACTCTCATGGCAACAACTACCAAGCTTGACAAGGATGAACAAGGTAAAAGTGTAGATATTAAGCTTTATCGTAGCATGATAGGTAGCTTGTTGTATTTGACGGCTAGTAGGCCGGATATTATGTTTTCGGTTTGTCTTTGTGCTCGCTTTCAATCGTGTCCTAAAGAGTCCCATTTAGTTGCGGTAAAACGCATTATTAGATACCTTAAGGGCACAATTGAAATGGGTTTGTGGTATCCGAAAACCGGACAATTTGATATGAAGAGTTTTTCGGATGCCGACTATGCGGGTTGTAGGGTAGATAGGAAGAGTACAAGTGGAACATTCAATTTCTTGGTAATTGTCTTGTTTCTTGGTCTTCCAAAAAGCAAAATTCGGTAGCCCTATCAACCGCCGAGGCGGAGTATGTTGCGGTCGGAGCTTGTTGTGCACAAGTTCTTTGGATGAAACATACTCTCCTTGACTATGATTTGCATTTTGATCATGTTAAAATATTTTGTGATAATACTAGTACTATTCACATGACTAAGAATGCAAATCAACATAGTAAAACTAAGCACATTGACATTAGGTATCACTTTCTTAGAGATCATTATGAGAAAGGTGATATCGACATTGATTATGTTTCTACCGATTTTCAACTTGCCGATATTTTTACAAAACCTTTAGACTATGCTAGATTCTCTTTTATTTGTGGTGAGTTGAATGTTTGTATTTTGGATTCATGAAGAAATTTTTAACTATGTTTACTCTTTTTGATGTATGACAAAAAGGGGGAGAAAAAGTTAGTTTGTTTTGGTGCTATGCACTTTGAGTTTTTGAGCTTAGTGTTTTTTTATAGCTTTTATGCTTTATGTATATCTTTTATGCTTTATGTATATAGCATTCACTTATATTCTTTTATACATAGCATAATTTGAGGGGGAGCTTTTCCAAGCTCTTTTCCCATTTGTTTGAAATAACTTATATGTTTTGTCATCATCAAAAAGGGGGAGATTGTTGGCCCAAAGGTTACAATCACCCGTTTTAGTGTGTTTTGATGATTACAAAACATATATAGTTATTTGTACTAATCATGTTTGTTGTTTTAGTGTGTTTCAGGGTTCTATAAATTCATGGAGTTTTCTTCCCTAAAGGAAGGTTGTTTTGGCTAAAGTCGGTTCAAATTGGGCTCAAGACCAAGATTCTCAAGATCACATATGAAGCCTATGTTGGCCCAAAGGCCCATCACTCTAGTTTTGATGATGATTAACTCATGTAGTTATATTACTAATGATCTTGTGTTTAATTAGTAACAGATTCTTTGATCAAGATCTTAGTAGGTGCATAGCTTTAACAAAAAATTCATAGTCAAGATTTGGAGCTAGCACGGAGTTTGGACCAAGTCAAGAAGATGAGAAGCCTTCAAGTGAAGACTTCAAGAAGATGAAGACTTGTGTCTAGGTATAAGATTTTGTTTTTGTTTTAGTTAAAAATGTAAAGGATAGAATAGTGGTGGATTGCTCAAGTACATATACACACACACTCTTGATAGAATTGTTTTCATAAAATATTTTTTAGTTTAGAAAAGATTTTTCTTTGTGACAAAATACTATTTGGTTTTTGGTATTCATGTTTACATCTTTCAACCAAAACCAAGTTTATGCTTATTGTCAAAAACATAGATATTTCATCTTGATTGTGTAGTGGATCATATCCATACACACTATGCTTTAAAAGTATATCTTGTTTTTGTATTTGATGAAGATTTGGAAAAACATGTTTTGGAAAAATATTGTTTTGGAAAAACAGTTTTTATCATGAGCCAAATATTTTCAAGTTACAAAAATAGTCCAATCTTTTATAACATGCCTTGATTTTGTGCAAGCATGTTTGTATATCAAAGTATATTGGTTAAACTATTTTTGTAGATTTTCTATGTATTTATGGGATTTTATGTGAGCCATAAAGACTAAGTTTTAAATCTCAGAAAACTGTTTTCAGGCTTCAGCTAGTCGACTTACTACCTTGCTAGTCGTCTAACTCTGAAGTCGGTCGACCGGATCGGCCGACCGACGTGCACAGACGTGCACGCCTTTGTGCACTGGAGGACGGTCGACCGCTCCAGAGAGCTCTGCTCTCTGGAAATTTCGGCCGACCGGACTGGTCGACCGACAGAGAGTTCTACTCTCTCCTCCAGTTGCTCGGTCGACCGAGCGGTCGACCGTGGTTCCAACGGTCGGATTTATGACCGTTGGCGGTCGACCGACCCGGTCGACCGGCAGGCCTGACAGACCCCAACGGCTATATTTTTCTGGCCTATAAATTTGGGGGTTTGGGCATTGTTTTCACACAAGATTTTAGGAGAGCTTTGAGCCAGTTTTTCTTATACTCTTAAAAGAGTTTTTCTCCACAAATTTGAGAGCTAATATTTCCAATCAAAAGGAAAGATTTTATCAAGAGTGTTTAAGTGATTTCTTGAGTTTTTCTGAAAATCACCTAGAGGGGGGGTGAATAGGTGATGATGCTAATCAAAGGGCAATTTAAAAATTTAAAGCTACAACAATCACCAATCAAGAATCACAAGATGAATGCAAGCAATTAAGTATGACAATGAATATGATGAGCAATTAATAAGTGCAAGCAAAGTAGAGTAAGGAGTGTAAGAACAAGAAAAGTAAACCAATCGCAAACACAAGGATATGTTATCGAGGTTCGAGCACCCAGCTCTACTCCCCGCCTTCCCCAGAAGGATTCTGACCACTTCCACTATCACAAAGATCTCAAATACAATGGAGTACCCAACTCCTACAATCTCAAGTACAAGTAATTTCCTTAGTAGTCAAAAGACCACAAACTCTCTCTTTCAAATATCTCTTCCCTTACAAAGGTCCTTAGAGAATATTGAGTAGGAATGAAGCTCTTGTTGTAAGTGAAGAAAGAAATTAAATCAGAGAGTATTTGAAAACCCTTCAGAAAATCAGTGAGAAATTCAGCACAAAAACCAAGAAACAAGTCTCTTTTGAAAGCCTTAAACTTTTGAATTTTCTAGCAAAGATTGTTGTAACAAATCTCTCTCCAAACACCCCTATTTATAGGAGAGGGCTAGGGTTTAGGGATAAGATATAATTACTGATGTTTAGGAGGTAATTAACTCAAAATATATCCTTAAACGAATATTTAAAAACAAAAGACAAAAATAAACAGCTCACTTAAAATCTGCCCGTTACTGTTCAACGGACACATCGGTCGACTGGGCCGGTCGACCGGTAGTTCAAAAATCCGACCGTTATAGGCTAGCGGTCGACCGACCCGGTCGACCGAGAAAACCTGTGAGCAAAAACAATATATCGGTCGACCGCCCCGGTCGACTGGCAGACATGCACACGGATACGTGCATCTGCCAGAACCGCGGTCGACTGGTCCGGTCGACCAGACCAGACTGACACAGACTCGGTCGACTGCCCCGGTCGACCGGATCTGGTCAAAAATCAATTTTAGAAAAGAAAACAAAGAGGATTTTGATTTTAACAAAAATACTTTTGAACAGGGAATAGTATAAAATATAAAGATGTATCTGTAGGCAAAAACTTGTAGGCAAAATAATTTTGTATAATTTATAAGAAGTTATTTTGGAATGAGCATGTGCGCAAAAGCGTGTGTGATAGAGCTTCAAACCTATCCACTATTCTTTAACATACTATAAACTGAAAAACAAATTACATGAAGACTTCTTGTGCTATCTTCAAGTCTTTGAGCCATCCAATGCCTTGCTAGTGCCTTCTCTTCTATGATCCTTCCTTGATGTGCAATTTGCCTTCCTTGCTTTGTGGAACTTAGAAGTTCTTGCAATAGCTAAGCGAACGGTCTCTAAACATGGTACAAAACCTTAAACTCATCTAGAACAAATTGATTAGTACCAAATAGCACTTATTTGGTTTGTTATCATCAAAACGCAAAACAATTGGAGAGTGTAACCTCTTGGGCCAACAATCTCCCCCTTTTTGATGATGACAAAACAAATAGGCTATTAACAAAAATATAGGGAGGAGAAAACTCCCCCTCAAATTATGCTATACATAAAACACAAGAATATGCTCTAGATACCAATAATCGAAATGATGCACCAATTATTGAAACCAATTAAAACAAATATATAAAACACAAAAATTGCTCTTGATACCAAAAATACCAAAAAAATTGCTCTTGCTCCTTGATACCAATTTAAACTAAAACAACTAAAACACAAGAATTCATAAAACCAAAACATATAAATTCATAAAACTTATTTTTGTTCATGTAAACTTATTCTCCCCCTTTTTGTCATACATCAAAAGGGTTATGAAAAACATGTCTATTCAATAATACAAACATTAAGTTCTCCACAAAAAATGAAAATCTAGCAAAATCAAGAGTTTAGTGAAAATATCGGCTAGTTGTAAATCCGTGGAAACATAATCAATATCTATATCACCTTTCTCAAAATGATCTCTAAGAAAGTGATATCTAATCTCAATGTGCTTGGTCTTACTATGTTGATTTGCATTTTTGGTCATGTGTATAGTACTAGTATTATCACAAAATATTTTTATATGATCAAAGTGCAAATCAAAATCAAGGAGAGTATGTTTCATCCAAAGGACTTGTGCACAACAAGCCCCCGCGGCAACATACTCCGCCTCGGCGGTTGAGAGAGCTACGGAATTTTGTTTCCTAGAGGACCATGAAACAAGACAATTACCAAGAAATTGACATGTCCCACTAGTACTCTTTCTATCTACTCTACAACCCGCATAGTCGGCATCCGAATAGCTAGTCATTGAAAAATCTCTAGTTTTCGGATACCAAAGACCCATTTCAATAGTGCCCTTAATATAACGAATAATGCGTTTTACCGCAATAAGATGAGACTTTTTAGGACACGATTGAAATCTAGCACAAAGACACACACTAAACATAATATCCGGCCTACTTGCCGTCAAATATAAAAGACTTCCTATCATGCTTCTATATAATTTAATATCAACATTTTTACCTTGTTCGTCCTTATCAAGCTTGGTTGTAGTTGCCATTGGAGTGTTGCAAGCCTTTGATCCTTCAAGCCCAAACTTCTTTACTAGCTCCTTTGCGTACTTGGCTTGGTTAATGAAGGTTCCGTCTTGCAATTGCTTGATTTGGAGTCCAAGGAAGAAATTGAGCTCACCCATTGAAGACATTTCAAATTCAAGTTGCATGACCTTCTCAAAATCCTTGCATAAAAGCTCATTAGTAGATCCAAAAATTATATCATCAACATAAATTTGCACAATTAAAATATCATTATCAACATGCTTAGTAAAAAGAGTTGTGTCTACTTTGCCTTTAATAAAATCATTTGAAATGAGAAAACTAGAAAGCCTTTCATACCAAGCTCTTGGAGCTTGTTTCAATCCATACAAAGCTTTATCAAGTTTAAAAACAAAATCGGGATGAACATGATCAACAAAACCGGGAGGTTGAGAAACATAAACTTCTTCATTTATAAAACCATTCAAAAATGCACTTTTCACATC
This sequence comes from Agave tequilana, assembly GCA_038442645.1. Classification (NCBI taxonomy): domain Eukaryota; kingdom Viridiplantae; phylum Streptophyta; class Magnoliopsida; order Asparagales; family Asparagaceae; genus Agave; species Agave tequilana. The sequence goes on from JAVJIF010009707.1 coordinate 45,290, forward strand.
CATTTGAAAAAGTTTAAAATTTTTAAAACATGCAAAAGCTAGTGTCATCCGTATGGCTTCAAGCCGTGCTACGGGTGCAAAGGTCTCCTCAAAGTCAATTCCCTCAACTTGAGTGTAACCTTGGGCCACTAACCTAGCTTTATTCCTAATGACATTTCCGGACTCATCCATCTTGTTTCTAAAGATCCACTTAGTACCAATTATTGGTCTATCGTGGGGCTTAGGAACAAGGTGCCAAACTTGGTTGCGCTCAAATTGATTGAGTTCCTCTTGCATGGCAAGCAACCAATATGGGTCCGTCTCGGCTTCGAGAATGCCTTTGGGTTCAAAATGAGAAATGAAAGCAAAGTTACCACATAGGTCATGAAGTTTGGAGCGCGTTGTGACTCCTTTAGATGCATCACCCAAGATGAGCTCCTTAGGATGATTTGTAGCGTATCTCCAAGCTATAGGAAGCGGTTGAGTGCTTTCCTCCTTATCCTCTTGAACTTCACCAATAGGGTCTAGCTTTTCTTCTTGAGCGGGTGAGTCCTTCAAGGATAGTCTCTCCATGTCTTCACCTAATGGTTCAATCTCTACAACATTCTTAACAACCACATTAGATTCTTCAAATTTAACATGCATGGATTCTTCTATGGTAAGAGAAGATCTAATGAAAACTCTATATGCTTTGCTAGTAGAGGAATATCCAATAAAGATAGCCTCATAAGCCTTAGCATCAAATTTACCCAAATTATCCTTAGTATTTAAAACAAAACACTTGCATCCAAAAACTTTGAAATATGCAACATTAGGTTTTCTAGAATGATACATTTCAAAAGAAGTTTTGGAAGAATTCTTACATAAATAAATACGATTCGATATATAGCATGCGGTGTTTACGGCCTCGGCCCATAAATATTGAGGGAGGTCATACTCACTTATCATTGTCCTAGCCATTTCTTGAAGTGTTCTATTTTTCCTTTCTACAACTCCATTTTGTTGTGGAGTTCTAGGACAAGACATTTCATGCTTAATTCCCTTTTCATCACAATAAGTCATGAAGAGTTGGTTAATAAACTCACCACCTCTATCACTCCTTATTCTTAAAATCGGAAAACCTTTTTCTTTTTCAATTCTTTTTCGAAAAATCTTAAAATGAGAAAAAGTTTGATCTTTATGTTGCAAAAAGAAAACCCAAGTAAAACGGGAGAAATCATCAACCAAAACAAATGCAAATCTACTTCCATTTAAACTCTTAGTTTTAGTTGGTCCAAAAGATCCATATGAATTAATTCTAAAGGCCTAGTTGACATGATATCCTTGATTGGTTTAAAGGAAGACTTGGTTTGTTTCCCAAGTTGGCACGCACCACAAATGCGGTCTTTCTCAAAATTCAAGCAAGGTATACCCTTCACCAATTCCTTTGAATTAATCCTAGAAATATGGTCAAAAGATGCATGTCCTAATCTTCTATGCCAAAGCCAAGAATTTTCATCAAAAGCATTTAAGCATTTAGTAGAACAATCTAAATTAAGCATGTGAATAATATAAACATTATTATCACGAAAACCGGTAAGAATACAATCATTAGATTTAACATCAAAAATCTTGCAAGAAGTATCATCAAAAACAACTTTAAGTCCACGGTCACAAAGTTGACTAATGCTAAGCAAATTATGTTTTAAACCATCTACTAAAACAACATTTTCTATAATAGGAGATGCACCAATTTGAATGTTACCTATACCGATGATAGTTCCTTTGGAGTCATCCCCGAAGGTGACGGTGCCACCTTCCATGTACCTTGATAGGGTTGTGAAGTTATTGATGTCCCATGTCATGTGTCTTGAACAACCACTATCAAGGTACCACCGCTCCCTACGTCTTGGAGCCTTGGTGTGTACCTACATCAAATAATTTAGGACTTGATTTTGGTACCCACATTTTCTTGGGTCCTAGAGAGTTAGTTTCATTGACCCAAACAAGATTATTGGTTCTATTTACTTGGTCATAGCAAAATTTAGCCAAATGTCCATTCTTACCACAATAAGTACATCTATACACTCTACCATATTTAAAAGCATAGTGAGTGTGTGATTTGTGAGCATGAGAATTTTGAGCATGAAAAAATTTAGCATGAGGAGTGTTATTTGTAGTGTGAGCATGGGGAGTCTTAGCATGTGAAGTCTGCTTCTTAGAAAACATGTCCTCAAGTTTCTTAGTGTTAAAAGCACAATCCTTTAAAACTTTTTCAAAATCATTTATTTTAGATTTAAAAGAAGAAATTTCTTTTATATCAATAATAGGAGATTTTGCCTTACAAGAACTCTTGTAGGCACAAAATTCTTTTTGCATGGAAATGAAATTAGAAGAAATATCATCTTTTTCTTTAGAAACAATGGCAAGTTGATTCTTAAGAAAAGCAACTTCTTTTTGTAATTTTAAGCATTCAAGTTTCTTATTATCATAAGTTTCAGAAAGTTCTACAAAGGCATGTACTAGAACTTCCTTACTTAGTTCATCATCTTCATCATCAAGGGATTGAGGGGTTACCTTAGGTGTGTTTGCCATGAAACACATATTAGCTTGATCCACCTCCTCTTCGGATTCGCTTTCCGAATCCCATGTTGCTTTGTATGCTTTCTTTTCCTCCGGCTTCTTTGGCTTGAAGGAGGAAGTCATCTTCTTCTTGAACTCCGGACAATCCGCCATGATATGTCCGGGTTTGCGGCAATTATAGCAAATGATCCTCTGCTCCTCTTTGCCTTCGAATTTTCTCCGGAAGTTGAACTTGTTCTTTCGGTACAACCTCTTGACATTCCGCACAAGTAGAGTTAGCTCCTCATCTTCTTCTTCGTCTTCATTATCGTCATCATTGGTGGATGAAGTCTTGAAGGATATGGATTTCTTCTTTGAAGTAGTGGCTTCTTCTCTTGCCTTCTTCTCCATCTCATGGGTCTTTAGGTTCCCAATGAGATTAATGATGTCCATCTCGTCCTTATCGTTCAATTCCTTTAAGGTGGTGGCCTTGATCTCCCATGAAGAAGGAAGCGCCCGAATCACTTTTCGCACCTTTTGATCGTTGGAGATGTCATCACCTAATGAAGAAAGACCATTAGTAATTTTAGTGAAACGAGTAATCATACTATCAATAGATTCTTCATCAAGCATTTTGAATGACTTATATTGGGACCTCAAGAGATCTATTTTACCTCTCTTGACTTGTGAAGTCCCTTCGTGTGTGACCAATAAATGTTGCCAAATCTCATAGGCGGATTGGCAATGAATTACCCGTGTAAGGTCATCCTCATTCAAGGCGATTAATAGGGAGTTTTGGGCTTTGGAGTTTGCCTCATATTCTCTAAAGTTGAAGTCGGTCCAAGTGCTCTCATCACTATCGGGTGCTACATAGGGTTTAGTCAAGGACTTGGCCACTAAGCTACCCAAAGATTGCAAAAATATAGTCATCCTAACCTTCCAAATTGGGAAATTAAGTCCATCAAATTTAGGAGGGGTTTTGATGTTATCGACCATGTTTACTAGTGATGAATGAATGAATGAATGAATGTTGATTAGCAAATATTAAGGATCTCTCTATGGATGTTAAGCCAAACTTAGAGTCCAAGCTCTGATACCAATTGAAAATCACCTAGAGGGGGGGGGTGATAGGTGATGATGCTAATCAAAGGGCAATTTAAAAATTTAAAGCTACAACAATCACCAATCAAGAATCACAAGATGAATGCAAGCAATTAAGTATGACAATGAATATGATGAGCAATTAATAAGTGCAAGCAAAGTAGAGTAAGGAGTGTAAGAACAAGAAAAGTAAACCAATCGCAAACACAAGGATATGTTATCGAGGTTCGAGCACCCAGCTCTACTCCCCGCCTTCCCCAGAAGGATTCTGACCACTTCCACTATCACAAAGATCTCAAATACAATGGAGTACCCAACTCCTACAATCTCAAGTACAAGTAATTTTCTTGGTAGTTAAAAGACCACAAACTCTCTCTTTCAAATATCTCTTCCCTTACAAAGGTCCTTAGAGAATATTGAGTAGGAATGATGCTCTTGTTGTAAGTGAAGAAAGAAAATTAAATCAGAGAGTATTTGAAAACCCTTCAGAAAATCAGTGAGAAATTCAGCACAAAAACCAAGAAACAAGTCTCTTTTGAAAGCCTTAAACTTTTGAATTTTCTAGCAAAGATTGTTGTAACAAATCTCTCTCCAAACACCCCTATTTATAGGAGAGGGCTAGGGTTTAGGGATAAGATATAATTACTGATGTTTAGGAGGTAATTAACTCAAAATATATCCTTAAACGAATATTTAAAAACAAAAGACAAAAATAAACAGCTCACTTAAAATCTGCCCGTTACTGTTCAACGGACACATCGGTCGACTGGGCCGGTCGACCGGTAGTTCAAAAATCCGACCGTTATAGGCTAGCGGTCGACCGACCCGGTCGACCGAGAAAACCTGTGAGCAAAAACAATATATCGGTCGACCGCCCCGGTCGACTGGCAGACATGCACACGGATACGTGCATCTGCCAGAACCGCGGTCGACTGGTCCGGTCGACCGGACCAGACTGACACAGACTCGGTCGACTGCCCCGGTCGACCGGATCTGGTCAAAAATCAATTTTAGAAAAGAAAACAAAGAGGATTTTGATTTTAACAAAAATACTTTTGAACAGGGAATAGTATAAAATATAAAGATGTATCTGTAGGCAAAAACTTGTAGGCAAAATATTTTGTATAATTTATAAGAAATTACTTTGGAATGAGCATGTGCGCAAAAGCGTGTGTGATAGAGCTTCAAACCTATCCACTATTCTTTAACATACTATAAACTGAAAAACAAATTACATGAAGACTTCTTGTGCTATCTTCAAGTCTTTGAGCCATCCAATGCCTTGCTAGTGCCTTCTCTTCTATGATCCTTCCTTGATGTGCAATTTGCCTTCCTTGCTTTGTGGAACTTAGAAGTTCTTGCAATAGCTAAGCGAACGGTCTCTAAACATGGTACAAAACCTTAAACTCATCTAGAACAAATTGATTAGTACCAAATAGCACTTATTTGGTTTGTTATCATCAAAACGCAAAACAATTGGAGAGTGTAACCTCTTGGGCCAACATTTTCACCATAGTTCTTTCCTTGCTTTCTCACAATCACTTGAGCTATCCATTGCCTTATCTATCCATAGGATTGTGTTATGAGAGTTTGTAATTGGTGATCAAAGTGTTTTAGATCACCAAGAGATTTCTTCTTTGTTCTTTGAGGAGGCGGACAAGTGTGTTCGCGGTGGTTTAGAGTTCTTGTGTGGACTCGGTGGTTTGAGGTGCGGCCTCGGCAAGCTAGTGAGCTTGCGTGTGTACGGGACTAGGGAGTCCGAGGGCTTGTAGGTGTTGCGGCACCGGGGAGAGATCCATTGGGATCTTGCATAGTGGAAATCCTTCGTGTGTCGAAGGCGGGGATGTAGAGCAAGTGTGCTCGAACCTCGAAACATACCCTTGTGTTTGCGATTGCTCATTCTCTCTCTCTCTCTATCTCTTTTATATCTTGCATTCCTTTATTGTCTATCTTTATATGCTTGATATACTTGTGTGCTTAAATTGATATACTTGCTTGGGATTGTTGCTAACACTTGTATTCAACCAAGAGAGCCAACGCGGCACCTCAACCCATTCAAGGGGAATCTAGAGGAGTTAGTTCAGAGCCCTTCACGGGGAATTCGGCTACACTCTTGTGTTAAACATAGTGTTTAGTGTAATAGTTTAAGTTAGGTCATAATAGTTTTTAATTCCGCATTATTTGGCATTAAGTGACCATTAGATTAGCCATCACCTATTCACCCCCCCTCTAGGTGATTTTCAGCCCACTTGAAGACTTTGTAGTCCTCTAGAACTTATGTAAGAATATAGTTTGTTAAAGTTTGAGGTTGTAGAATATTGGCTCTAGGACACACACACTTTTTCAAAATACAAGTTTTTGGTATTTGACTTTAAGTTTCATGCCTTGATAAATATACATGACTCCTAATTTTTACAAAATATATATCATGTTTTAATCATGTATGTTTATCTTTCCAGCATGACACTTAGTCATATATACAGTTAAAAATGTTTTACAAATTTTTCCAAAGTCCAAAAATTTCTTCCCAGTTTTTCTGTTTCAGGCTGGATCGGCCGACTGGACCGGTCGATCGGATCCTGTGTCCAGGACGTGCACGCTCGTGCACGTCTGTCGGTCGGCCGACCGGTCGACCGCCAGAAAACATCTGCTCTCTGTTTTTCTGTCGGTCGCCCGACCGGTCGACCGACCAAAACTTCTGCTCTCTGTTTTTTGGACGGTCGGCCGACCGGTCGACCGCCTTCACAGAACTGTGTTTCCTTCTTTTGGCCGGTCGACCGGTCGGTCGACCCGAGCCCAACGGCTATATGCCAGCAGGGCGTCCGGTCGACCGGGCCGATCGACCTGTAAGCCTGCTGTTGCCCAACGACTCTTTCTTCTTTGGTGTATTTCTGAAAATCTGTTTTTGGTCTGTTTTGTGGCAGATTTTCTCTGAACTTTGGGGATTATTTTCTGATCAAATAAGCTTTATTTTAAAGTGTTTTAATCCATTCCTCTCCCTATAAATAGAGGAGAATGGTCTCTTGAAAAGAAAAAAGAAATACTCCTAACTTTCAAGTTTTCAAAAGAAAAGAAAAGTTTCAAAGTTCTAAATTTCTCTAGTTCTTTCTTGAGTTTGTTTTCAGTTGTGTTTTCAAGGAAGATCCAATTTACAACTGAGTTTTTCTCACTACACTTCTAGAGCCAAAATTTTCCTCCTCATTCTATAAGGAAGTTGTAAAGAGAAAGTGTTTGTAAGAAGTTTGTGATCCTTTTGGTGATCACTTGGCTACTTGTTCCTTCTTCTTGTTCTTGTTGAGATACCTCTTCGGTAGAGGTTTGTAAGTGGTGGGGTTCGGTACTCCGATCTTCGGTAGACCTTGTAAAGTCCTCGGTGGATGTGGAAACCCTTCACGGCGGTGAAGGCGGGGAGTAGAGCGGTGGCTCGAACCTTGAAACAAATACTTTGTGTTTGCGATTGATTTTCTCTTTGCTCTCTATTGCTCTTACTTTCTTGCTTGTGATATTGCTATTCCTTCATTACTTGTGATATATCTTGTGTACATTTCATTATTGCTTCCAATTCTTTTCTTGCTACATTGTCGATCATTACTCACACAACAAGATTGCAATACGCACCTCAAACTCATATCTAGAGGAATCACGAGGAAGGAGTTCAGAGCCCTTCACCGGGTATTCGGCTCTTAGTCTTGTTTTGAGTGATCGTTGAATCATTCATTCATACTTGTTTTAAAAAGATTGTTAGATTAGCATTTACCCCTATTCACCCCCCCTGTAGGTGTTTTCATATCTTATGCTTGTTTATAACCTTGATTCCGCCTTTGCAGTGTGGAACAAGTTGACCACAACCACCCCCTCCAAGCTTCAAATGCCAATCCAACAAGAAGAGGAATCTAGTGGAGATGAATCCGAGCCACAACAATGCTATATGGTCCAAGGGAATGACTCCCTTGAGGTATACTCGGATACTCAACTAGATAATGCTAGTTCTTCATGTAATGATTATGTGGATCCTAATGCTTTGAATGAAGAACTTTCCATAGTTTGTGAAAAATTAATTGAAAAATATAATATTTGAAAAAGAAGAGTCTAGAAATTAATAATGAAAATAAAAATTTGCATTCTAAACTTAACATTGTTTTGTAAGAGAAAGAGGAGATTGTCAATGAGAGGGATTCATTGAAATCTCAACTTGATCTTGCACTAAAAGAAAATGAATTTTTAAAGTCTAAAAATGATTGTAATAATGTTTTAAAGAAAAATGAAAAATTGTCTTCAAAAATTGAATTTGTTTTAAAAGAGAATGATTCTTTAAAAATGAAAATTATTTCAATTTCAAAAGATTTGGATGTTTGCTTAAAGAAAAATGTTTCTTTGCAAAATAAAATAGATGCACATGTTTGCCATGCTAGTGTAGCTTCTTCATCTAGTCTACCTATTGCATTTACCTCTTCTTCTAGGATTAATGATGATATTTGTTTGTTAAAGAAGAGAGTAGATTGTTTGGGCTCCACCTTGAGCCATTGTGCCAAGAGCCATACACGCTTGAAAATTTTGTTTCGAAAGAAACAAGTTCCATCTATTCATGCACACCCTCCACGCATACACATGCTCCTCACGGACACCATCACACCATGTATGCTCATGTGTACACTTGTACACATTGTGGGCGTAAGGGCCACCTTACTAAATTTTGCTATGATCGTATACATAATGTAAATTTAGCAAATAAATTTGTTTGGGTTAGAGAAGGGACTAACCCCCATGGACCCAAAAGACTGTGGGTACCAAAGACCACCCCTATTGTTTTTGATGTAGGTGTGGGCTCTCACATGACGTGAGAGTAGCGGTACCTTGGAGTGGATGCGTTCCGAGCTTCATGAGAACAATTTGGATGCATCACTTTCAAGGGATGTTTAGTGGGAGGACCACCTTGGTTTGGAGAACTAGAGAGGTGCCCTCATCAGTTTTGGTAACGATCTCTAACTCCTCATTTATATTTACATGCTTTCCATGTTCATTATTTATAGCATGTTTGTTGTTTATTGATTATTTTGACAATGCCATGATTATTAGATCTTTGACATGCATGTATAGCTTTTGAGACACCCATGTTTATTATGGATCATTATTTTGTGTTCTCGCATTAGTTTTGCTATCATGTCTACCATAGTTCTAATAACATGTGGATTTACATTATAATCGTGTTTATGTTCATCATGTTGATTTATGTCCCGTTTTATGCTTCATGATTTGATTACATGTTTAGGTGTTAGTTTTCATTAAAACTAGGATTTATACTTGTATATAGAGTGGGCCACAAATAAATCTATATATGTTTGTGCTTGAATGCTTATTTGTACCCATTAGATGTGCTAGTATAGTCTAGTTTTGATGATCCATACATTTTAAACTTGTATTCCCATTTTTGGATTTGTCTTATATGTTTTTACTTCATGTATATGTCTATCTTGTCCAAACTATTGATTATACATATACATCCTTTGAGCCACGTGCCTTCATGCATATATTTTTGTGGACTCGTTATGTTTTGGATATGTATGTATACCTTAGTTTGTACTTGACATACATATGCCTTGAAGAAATAAAGTTTTGATGATTTTCATGTTCTCATGTTTAAAGGAATTCAAATTGAGCTTGAATGCAAATTTTTCATGATTATGATCTTCACATTTTATATGTACACTCACCTTTATTGTTTACTCATGTTTGTTTTCATGAGTCATATACATGCTTCATAGATTTTGAGTGTTAGATATCATGTGGATTTCTTGTTTCATGAAAAACAACTTTGTTTTATTCCTTACTTGAAGGATTTCGTACTAGTTAACAAGTTTTTCCATTTAACTAGTTGCGATATTCTTTATTTTGGTAGAGTTTTTTTTTCAAACAAACTATATTTTCAAACCATTTTTTTGAAAATCCCTACCTTCTAAGGGCGGTTGGATGGGCGACCATGCTCATATATGCTTATATTGAAAATCTATTTAAACATAAGCATGAAATGGGAGGATAGGTAATATGAGATATACACTTGATATTATTGTTGTTTCAATTGGTATCATTGGATTCTTTTAATTGGTATCAATATTGACATTTTTGTATACTCATATAGTGATTTTGTGTATGTATGATTTCTTTTGATATCATATGTTTTAAATGATAAATACTTACAATTGGTATCAAGATTTTATTTAATTTAAATTGGTATCAAGATTTTGTTTAATTTCAATTGATATCAATATGCACTTCATTGACATATGTTTAATTGGTATCATATTTGATTTGACCCCTTATTGACATTGTTTTTGTTTTTAGACAAAAAGGGGGAGAATATCTTAATTTTATTTGTTTAACCTTTATTTGATTCTATGTTTCGAACAAAAAAGGGGGAGAAAAATATTTTGTTTTTATTTGGACCCCTTTGTTGATGATTGACAAAAAGGGGAGAAAGATTTGAGTTTATATGCATGTTTTTATGACTATGCATGTTTTTATATTGGTATCAAGTATTTGTATCAAGAGTGTTTGTTTAAAGAACATAGTTTGGTTAGTTTGATTTTTTTTGTATCAAGAGAATTATTTAAGAACATGTTTTTATTGGTATCAAGAGTTTATTTTATGCATGTCTATGCATGTTCATGTTTAGCATTCATTGCATATATTCATTGTTTATTTGTTATGCATGAGTTAAGGGGGAGCTTCTTTGAAGCTTAACTTTAATCCATGCATATATAACTCCATGAGTTTTGTCATCATCAAAAAGGGGGAGATTGTTGGCCCAGAGGCTTTCCACTCTAGTTTAGATGATGATTAACTCATGTAGTTATGTTTACTAATAATCTTGTGAAGTTTAGTTTCAGATCATTTAACAAGATATTAGTTGGTGATTAGCTTCAACAAGGAGTTTAGAAGCTTTTCATGGTGATTCCAGAGCCCGAGCATCAAGATCATACATTGGAGTCTAGCTCGTGGATCATCGTTTTGGATTGAGTCGACTTGAGGATAGAAGATCGTCAAGAAGACTTAGGTATCCTAGTTTAGTTGTGTTTAGATCCATGTGTAAAGATAAGAATAGTTGATATGCTCAAGTGCACAATACACATACACGTTTTGGTTTTGGATATTGATTTTCATGAATAGATCGATCAAAACAAGTTTACTTTATTTTTATGTAAATTAGATATGTTCTATATATACATACATGCTTAAACTTCCTAGACAAACTTATTTTGACTATCCTATTCATGTGTTGAAAAATCCAAGTTTGATAAAATACAATTTTTAGTTTTTGACAAAATTTGCAAGACACAAAAATAGTCCAAAATGTTTGATATTTGTATTGAAATTTTTATCACATGTTTGTATATCCATGCAAAATGTTAAAACTATTTTTGAGAATTTTTAGAAGATTTATAAGAATTATTAGAATATTTTTAAACTCAGTTTTCTGACCTAAACTGCTGCCTGGCAGGCGCTGGCGGTCGACCGGGCCGGTCGACCGTGTTCCAGAGCCGGTCGACCGGTCGATCGACCGACGTGCACAGACTTGTGCACGTTGGCCAGGCCGGTCGACCGTGTTCCAGAGCCGGTCGACCGGTCGGTCGACCGACGTGCATAGACTTGTGCACGTTGGCCAGGCACAGGGCTCGGTCGACCGACCGATCGACCGGCCAGAGAGCTTTGCTCTCTGTTTTTGGGCGGTCGACCGGGCGGTCGACCGGATCCCTCCAAAATTCGAAAAATCGACCGTTGGCGGTCGACCGGCCGGTCGACCGCCAGCCGTGCTGGCTGAAAAATCAGCCAACGGCTAGTTTTTGTTGGTGGGCTATTTAAGCCCCAACTCTTGGGGTTTTTGAAAAGACTTTTGACAAGAAAAATTTTCCCATTCTCTGGTTTTAAAAATAAGTTTTCAAAGTGTTTTAGAGCCTCAAAGATTTCATTTTTATTGTTTTTCAAGGTTTTGGAAAATCAAAGAAAACTAGGTTTTTGGGATATTGTTTTGGATTTTCATTTCTATCATCTACAAGAGATTTCTCAAGTAGTTTTTCTTTGTTATTTGCTTTCCAAAATACCTTGATATCCACTTGAGCTATATCTTCTATCCTAATCTATTAGGATCTTGTTTAGTGGAAAGAGAAAAGAAATTTGTGGTCTTTGTAACCACTTGTTGTAAAAACCCTTGCTTTGATTGGGTTGCTCCCTCTTTGGTAGAGGTTGAGGATTGGTGTTTGCTCCCTCTAGTGAGAGGTGGAGTTTGGTTTGTATATCCCACTTCGGTAGAGGTGATTGTGGTTGTTTGGCTACGGGCCTACCCCTCGGTTGTGAGGTGGTGTTTGAGAGAGGAGTTCCGTACTCCTAGTATTGTACAAATCCTCCTCGGTGGAGGTTCCCTCGGTGGGAGTCCTCGGTGGACGTGTTAGTGGATTAGAAATCCTTCTCGGTGAAGGTGGGGACGTAGAGTTAGGGGCTCGAACCTCGGAACATATCTTTGTGTTTGCGTTTGATCCATTGACTCTAACTCTCTCTTTTGTGTTGTGCATTACATCATTCATAGCATCATATATTACTTGCTTGTGTTGTGCCTTGCATCATTCATATTGTTGTATATCCATTATATGCTTGGCTTGTGTTTGTGTGCCTCACTTGTACTTAACCACGAGAGCTTCATATAGCACCTCAACCCTTATCTAAGGGAATCAAGAGGAGTTAGTCCAGAGCCCTTCACGGGGAATTCGGCTATACTCGTTGGTTGTATTAAGTGTGTTGCAAATTAGTTTTTAAATTCCGCATTTAGTTCAATAGATTAGCCGTACACCTATTCACCCCCCCTCTAGGTGTACCTTCAGAACTGAAGGGTTTAAGGAATTTTTCAGAGGAAGAGGAAGATGGTTTAGTTTTGTGTTTTTGAGAGCAGGGAATAGGTCCTTTATAAAGAGAGTTTTTCATCATTAGAGAACCTTGGGAAGAGAAACAATCCTTGGACAGAGAACCAATCTTGTGACAGGATTACTTCAGGGAAAGTGTCACTGCAGAACTTGGGCAGAGAGCTCTCAACGACTAACTCTCATATGACAGGATATGGAAAGATACGAATCTCAACAGCTATCTCTGACCCAAATATTATGACAGGATTTGGAAAGATTTTATTTTAATTTTAAATTCAAAATAAAATTGGCAAAACTTAGCCTATTCGGGCTCACCCGCGAGGCTCTGAAACCCGGATTTGCACCCCCCTGTCGGTAACCCAATTTTCTTCACTGGGCCTCAATGGGCTTGTGTGCGCGCGAACACCCCCTGGTTTCTAGCCCACACAACCCATCATGAAAGGGACTCCATATATAAACACTACAGAGTTCTTTTCCTATCTAATGTGGGACTAAAAGAACTTGACTTAATTTTAAAATACTCTCAAAATACTAACAATCTCCCACTATTTCAAAATTAAAAGGAAGGATAATAGGAACGAGAGAGAAGAGGAGGAAACATAAGAACTCAATGCATCAATAGTGGTGACTTTTGGTCTATGAACCACTACCTAGGATATGTAGGTGTGTCCCACAGGAAGTTGGCGAAACATAAAGTTTCTATGAACCAATCTTCCTAATTATGGATCATTGACCTACTACCCACATATCATTCTTAGAACCGAGCTATTCAAAACGGGTTGGCGCGAATCGGCCATGCGCCCTACCTGGATATTCATGAGCGCTCTAGAGAATATGTCTTCATTCTCATAGGAAGCGGCCCCACTTCCACACTCATATAGGTGGATACATCAAGTGTGCATTGCAATTAAACACACCACCCAATAAGGGCTATGGTAATCCATTAAGAACTAATGCTCATCCTTCGCACATTGCAATTTGCACTATCTACATCATAGGAAGGGACTTCTCAATAATAGAATAATGATAGTGCATCTCCAAGTCAACAAATGATTTATTATTACCCATACGAACCTACTTCATGAGTTCATCAATCACATAGGTTGGGTTACTATCATTTTTAACTCTTTGCCATAGACATGAGTCCCATTCCCCTCGATGTATTCTCCACTAGTTTTTCTCCCTAGTGGTTTGGTAAATGGATCACTTATGTTAAAGTCTGACCTCACATAGTCAAGAGATATGATCCCATCATCCAGCAGCTGCTTTACAATTTTATGTCTTAGGCGAATATGCCTACTCTTTCCATTGTATATTTTATTCTTAGCTCTAGCAATAGTAGTTTGGTTATCACAATGAATAGACACAGACGGAGCTGGTCTCTTCCAAATTGGTATATCAATCAAAAGATTCCTGAGCCACTCAGCTTCAGTACCTGCCTTCTCTAAGGCAACAAACTCAGACTCCATAGTGGAGCGAGCTGTGATAGTTTGCTTGGATGATTTCCAAGACACCGCACCCCCACCAAGTGTGATCACATATCCACTTGTAGACTCTAACTCATCAGAATTAGAGATCCAGTTAGCATCTAAGTATCCCTCTAAAACAGAAGGAAAGCCACAATATGTCAAACTATAATTAATAGTTCCTTTTAGATATTTTAGCACTCGATATAATGTTGTCCAATGGTCCTTATTAGGACAGTGAGTGTAACGACTAAGTCGTCCCACGACATAAGCAATGTCAGGTCGTGTGTAATTCATCAAGTGCATTAAACTACCAATGATTTGTGCATACTCAGATTGTGACGCACTTTTTTCTTTATTCTTTCTTAAGTGAATGCTACCATCATAAGGTGTGAAAAAAGGAGTGCAGTCAAAATGATCAAATCTCTTCAACATTCGTTCTATATAGTGTCCTTGTGAAAGCATGATATGATCAGAATCTCTAGTTATTTTAATTCCTAAGATCACGTCAACTTCACCCATGTCTTTCACATCAAAATTAGAAGACAAAAATAATTTGGTGTCATTTACAATTTCTAAGTTTGTACCAAATATAAGCATATCATCAACATATAAACATATGATAACACCAACATTATCCTTAAATTTAGTATAGATACATTTATCAGCCTCATTAATCTGATAACCATAGGAAACAAGAACACTATCAAATTTATCATGCCATTGTTTGGTGCTTATTTTAAACCATATAAAGATTTTACTAGTTTGCAGACTTTGTGTTCATTTCCTGTTGTCACACAACCTTCAGGTTGGTCCATATATATTTCTTCTTCCAGTTCTCCATTTAAGAATGCAGTTTTAACATTCATTTGATGTATCACAAGCTTATGAATAGATGCTAAAGCAAATAACACTCTAATAGATGCAATTCTAGTCACAGGAGCAAATGTATCAAAATAATCAAAGTCTTTCTTTTGAGTGTATCCTTTATCAACCAATCTAACTTTAAATTTATCCAAAGACCCATCAGGTTTCAGCTTTCTTTTAAATATCCATTTGCAGCCAATAGGTTTTGCACCTGGTGGTAAATCAACAAGTTCCCAAGTGTGATTTGATAATATGGATTCTAATTCATTATTAATAGCCTCTCTCCAGAATGAAGCATCTGGAGAGGAGATAGCCTCTTTATAAGTGAGAGGGTCATCACCAACTAGAAATGTAAAGAAATCTTTACCAAAGTCAGTTTCTTTTCTAACTCTTTTACTTCTTCTTAGTTCAATCTCTTCATTATCATTAGATTCTTTTGCATGACTAGATGATGAAGCATGAGATGGTTTATCAACATGAGTTTTCAATGGAAAAACATGCTCAAAGAATTCTGCATTTTTAGTTTCAACAATAGTGTTAATCTCCATAAAATTTTATCACTTCTAGTCACAAGAAACCTATATGAAGCACTATGATGTGCATAGCCTATAAACATGCAGTCAAAAATTTTGGGTCCTAATTTCTTTCTTTTGGGTTCAGGTAGAAGAACCTTAGCTAGGCACCTCCACACTTTTAAATAGTTTAAGTTTGGTGCATGACCTTTTCAGATTTCATATGGAGTTATGTCGGTTTTCTTATAGGGTATTCTATTTTGAATATGACAAGCAGAGAGTATTGCCTCCCCCACAGATTCAGAGGTGCACCAGAACTTATAAGCATAGCATTCATCATATTTTTGAGTGTTCTATTTTTTCTTTCAGCAACACCATTAGATTCAGGTGAATATGGAGGGGTAGTCTCATGAATTATGCCATATTGTTCATAAAATTCATTAAATTATTTAAGTTCATATTCACCACCTCTATCCGATCTCAATCTCTTTATTTTCTTATTTAGTTGATTTTCAACTTCTGCTTTATATTTCAAAAATATTTCTAAGGCTTCATCTTTGGATCTTAATAGATAGACTACTGTATATCTAGAACAGTCATCAATGAAGGTGATATAGAATCTTTTACCACCTCTAGTTAAATTATTTTTAAAGTCACCAAGATCACAATGAATAAGCTCAAGCAATTCAGATTCTCTTTGTACACTTTTGCATGATTTCTTAGTGGATTTAGATTCAACACATATTTCACATTTGTCATGATCAGATATAGTTACATTATGCAAGAGACCTATATCTTTCATTTTCTTAATGTAAGAAAAACCAACATGTCCTAACCTACCATGCCAAAGGTCACAAGAGTCAATCATGTAAGCAGAAGAAGTAGATGCATTTCCATTCATGATTTCAAGTACATTCAGCATAAATAAACCCTGACTACAGTACCTGTTTTCCATTGATTTTGCAAAGGGAAAAACTTACAAATAAAAAGAGTCGAGGAGCTAAATTACAAGTATTCTAAAAAGATTACAAGTAGATCTCCTCTGAGATTCTGGAGAAGTGTGCCGATAGGAGTCTGGTCAGCGCGCGACCACTTTGTCCCTTTGACGATGCGAGCGATGAGATTCCCTTCTCGCCTGGTTCGGGGAATCAGAGAACAGAAGGTTGGTAAAACCCTCTTGTTACTTCTCAAAACCGCCTTCAATTAGGAATTCCTTCTTGCCTGGTTCCGGAGAATCCTTGAGAAGAAGGTATTAGGGTATCAATACCCTGATTAGAGAAGTAATTCTCTAAAAGTCTCTGAATTCAAGAGAATAGATCTCTGTTTGTACGCGCGGTGCGTCCTTTCACATTGTGAAGAAGTCGTCTCTCTCTCCGTCCAGTCCGTCTGTAGAGGTCTCTGGAACCGGTCTTCTCTCCTTGTGCCCCTGGTGGGCTATTTATAGGGAGAGCAGGGGTATAGTTGTCCCTTGAAAATATAGAAAAAGATTGAATCAAATCTGTTTAAATCTGAAAAGTAGCCTTGCTGCGAGGCTAGGATCGGCTTCTGCGAAGCTAGAAGTAGCAGGTCGGTTGATCCTCTTGATCTGTTTTGATCCTTTCCATATCGTTGGAGGATTTTCCATGATCCTCTTACTCATTTTAGAAGAGTCAAGAGATTACGGTAATCAACTGCCAAATTTGATCTCAGATCTGATCTTGATTAGATTTGGTCTTAATTCGATCAGATTTGATCTCATCCTGAGATTTAAATGGTCAATAGGTTGACCATAGCAGACCTGCAGCGGCGCTGCCCGCATTGAGCTCACAGCGGAGCTGGATGGCGCATGTGACGAAGTCAGAGGATAGCCCTTCAGCGGAGCTAGATATCGTCTGTGGCGAAGTTAGAAGACAGCTCTTCAGCGGAGCTAGATGTCGTCTGTGGCGAAGTTACCGAACATCCTTCTGCGCGGTTGCGTGTGGCTTCAAGCGAAGTTAACTCTCTGCGGAGTTAGCTGAGCACTTTCGACGAAGCTATGAGTTAGCTTCCTGACGGAGCTGTGAATGGCTTCAAGGCGAAGTTAGGTGATCTTAGCCTCTCAAGCGAGGCTATCCCTTTGGGCTCATGCGATACTAAGTACTAGCATCTTAGACCTGCTGAGGTTTGTTTAGAGATAATCTGGGCTTAGAATCCAATTGCTTCTCTGTCCCTCGGAGATGGGTGAAAACTGGTCGTCAGCTTATCTGTCACTTGTCTTTTGTAAATGTCAACAAGTACAGAACTGGTCGTCAGCTTGTCTATCACTTGTTTTTGTAAATGTCAACAAGTTTAGACATTGTTCAGACCAATCAGCATATCTTTCACTTGTCTTTTATAAATGTCAACAAGTTTAGACATTGTTCGGGCCAGTCAGAATCTCGTCTTTTTTTAAGTGTCAACAAGACCCCCTTCAAAGTTTTCGAAAGTCTGCAATGGCTCAGACTTCAAAATACTTTGAACTGCTTTGATCGGTGGTATGTGAAGTTTGAACGTCGCCATGGTGGTTGAGTTCAGCTTCGCTTTTAATCCTGCTTTGGGATAGATTCGCCGAAGAATCGTGTAGATTCGCGACTCTGGGCAGCTTCGCATCTGAGCAGCTTCGCATCTGGGTAGCTCCGCATCTGAGCCTCCCGGAATAAATTCGCTTTGGAATGCTGTTCCTTTCCCGAGGCCAACAGCCTTCGGCCAGTTACGAGAATGATCGCTCCTTATTCGAGGTTATAATAACCTCTTTTGCATTAATCGAGGGGAATTACTTCTCCTTTGTGCGCTTCTGAGGGAGAATATTCTCTTTTTCCAGGCTTAATAAATGCCTTAATGAGGGAGATCATTTCTTCCTTGTACGATTTCGAGGGAAACCATTCCCTTTTTCAAGGCTTAATAAATGCTTAAATGCGCTCGCGCTTCCATGCTTGAAGCGGCAGCGCTCAGGCCATGAGGCCTATAAATAGGACACTTGAGGTCCTCTGAAGAGAAGCGGTCTGCTTTTGTCTTCTCTTCTCTTGGTTGAGAGAGATACTCAGATCTCTGGACTAGTGGGGATGCCCACTCTGGTTATTACCCGGCCAAGGACCGGTAAGTCTCGGTCATCCAGAGACTTTACCAATGGACAAATGACTTTAGGAAGTTTATCTCCCTTAACTTAGCTTTAACAGCTACCTCAGGGATTGATTTCCCTTACGTCTGGCTGATTTGCAGAGAAGGGCTTCAGCCCAGCTTCCCAGTGAAGCTATCACTTGAATAAAGAAAGATAATTGCATGCTTGTTAAGTTCGTCACACAGGTAAAACTTGGGACTTAGTCTTTTCAAAGTTGAGCCAGTCTTGCCATATAGGTGGGGTCAAGACTGCGTCCCTCAGGCTCAGTCTGGCTTAGCCATATCGGCGAGGTTAGGACTTGACTTATGCTGAGTTAGCCCATCATCACTGTGCAAGCGAGGCTATCCTCTGCTTTAACTGAAATCAATCCTTAACTGAATCAGATATAAATTGCTTCGCCCCAAGGATTTGACTTAGCGTTTTTTTGCAGTTTTTCCTTTGACTTACTGCTAACTTATTTCAGTTTGCATTGCAGTGAGCTATGTTCGCCATTCTTTTGTTCTGATGAAAGAGACCAAAAAGTTGCCTCTTGCTTTTTCAGTTGAAACTTTAATCTTAAGCAGGAGGAACAAACTGGGACAATTGATGTGTGTTCCCAGAAGAGGTTGGCAGTCGTTTATCCGAGATGATCCACTTCGAGGCGAGGCTGGTAGTCGCTTATCCGAGATGATCCACTTCGGAAAGCGGACGTTACCTGTAAGGTCTCGGATCCTTCATTGCCAATTTTCATCAAAGAAGATCCAACCTGCTGGTGGCGATCAGTCCTTCGCCAATTTTGATTACGGAAGGTTCAACTTCCTGGTGGCACCATCTGTCCTGGTGGCACCATCTGTTCTTATGCGAAGGCTTACGGCCTTGTGCAGGAGGAAGGCTTTTCGTGTCCAGTTGGTTTCGCTTGGAAGTAGATAAGACCACTTGTATGCCTTTTGAGCAAATGACTCTGTTGCATGAAACACAATCTTGATGTAGTAGCATGAATGTACCTTCCCTTTTAAATCAATAAAAGTTCAGTTTCTGCTTATTTGATTTGCTTCTCCTTCTTTTCCATTTGAAGTGGACCGGCGGAGGTAGACTTCATGCGAAGTTAAAGACATGATCCTTTTTGAATCAGGAATGAGCTTCCGGCGAAGCTAGTATGAGTTTCCCGCGAAGTTCGGGCTGTGCCTTTAGCGAGGCCAAGGCAATCTTTTCGCCGGAGTTATTGATGCATCGTGCGAAGTCCGCCATTTGACTCGTGGCGAAGTTAGCCCTTAGTGGGGCTGAATCAGCACTTTTCGGGAAGGCGCTTTAGGCGCCGTTTCAAATTAATTTGAAACGACAGCTTTTACTGTTTTTGAGGCGTCGTTTCAGGCGCTCATCAGCCTATATAAAGCCTCATCGGGCTGAGAGAGAAGGCATCACTTCTCTTTGAAATTTACAGAGCACTTGACTCTTGTCTTATTCTTCTTCTTCTCTGTTCAAGAATTTAAGAACTTGTGCTATTCTTCAATGGCTCCCAAGAGACGAGCGGGAAAAGAAGTGTCAACTTCTGCAGCAGAGGGTCCTTCTCCTCCTCCGGTCATCAAACGACCAATCGCCGGTAGGGATCTTTCCCTTTTGATTAGAGACTGCCGTCTCTCCTTTAAAGCCGATTTCTGGCTATCTTTAGATGGATGTAGAACGATCAATCATGATCTGTTAATCTTAGGGAATTCAATTCCCTGAATTTTCTTGATTTCTTGACTGGGAATATTAGAACTGAAGAGTCCTTTAAGCTTCCAGGCGAAGCTGTCTCTGAGGCGGTTCACATCCTATTGAATAACAGGGTGCGAAGCTTTCCTTTGGAGTGTGTAACACCCCGCTTCCGGAATACGTACTTAGTTGCGTATTCAGGTTTTCGATCGTATTTTTTGATTTTCTTTCTGCATTTATTTTGTATTCTAAGATGTTTCTATGATTATTTTGCCTTGGATTTGGATTCGTGGACTCGGAGTCAGCCTTAGTCTGAACCGGGAACCCGATTCTAGAGTTTCACTCGATTTGGGCATTCTGGTTATCCGATTTGATCGATTTCAGTTTTAAACATCGTTTTCCAATATTTTAGATTTTCTATAATTTTCTGGAATTTTCCTGGATTTAATTGTAAATCTTCAAAACCGGTGTCGGCCAGTTTCGTTGACCAATTCCTGGATTTTTAATTTACAAACGGATTGGAATTTCCAAAAGTGTCTTTATACATTATTTCTTAAAATTATATATTCTATCTAAATACTTTTTCTGAGAATTTTCGGAATTTACCAAAACCCGGCCAACCCGGTGTAGACCGAGATTGACGGTGGACTTCAGGATTTTTATTTTGAACGTGGCATTGAATTTCTGAAAACTGATTTCACAGAAAATGTTTTTATAATATTTATGATTTTTGAGAATTTTTGGGAAACATTCCGAGGTATTTCATTTTTGGGCTTTCCCGGCATTTTCTGTATTTTTCCGCATACCGAGGATATTGCCCATACCTACCACTTTGTCTTTTTCCCATTTTCTTTCCTTCCTCAAACGCGAGCTTCACCATCCTCGAATCCTGCATTTAATGCAAAGATCCTCTCCTCTCTTCTCCCCATACTTCATTTATTGTGCTGCTTACCAACTCCCATCAAGCCATCATGCCTTTTGTCCTTTTGTAAAACGCAGCTTTGCCTCTCCCTTGAAACGCCACTTTCACTCCCGCGTTTGGCTCATTTTGGCCTAAACGCCAGCTTCCCCTTTTGGGCTGCGTTTGAGTGGGAGACACAAGTCTCACTTTGGCATCCCAAAGTCAAACTTGCAATCATTACTTCTCCTTATATAAATACCCCCTTCCCTCTCCCTCTTTCATTTCTCTTCTTCTTCCTCTTCTTGTTTCCTGCAGCCTCCAACAGTGAGCAAGGAGAGAAACTCCTTCTCCCCCCTTTGGCCACCATCATCTCCACCACTCCTTCATCAAGCAACACCACCACTTCCCTCCTCCTCCATTTCAACCACAACAACAACCGAGCATCATCACCACCACCATCTTCTTCAACCTCTCTCCATCACTTTGTGAAGATCGGCCTCTCCTTTTGGTTTGGGGTCGTGTTCTTCTCCGGCGGCAAGACTTAGGGCCGGTACCCTCCTTTTGGATTGGGGCCGAATTTCCCTTGTTGGACGCAGCAAAGATCTTGTTAGGCGAGTAATTCTCGCTATCCGCTTGCCTTCGTATTTTATTGACTATGCGGGTGTTCTCGCTTGATTTTCCTATTTTGGCGAGTGCTTTTCCTCGCCAAGAACTTGTATTTTTATCAACAAACCATAACTCTTAAATAGCTGTTTATGCTCACTGTTTTACAGTATTAGTCGACTTGCCCAAATCATAAGTCGACTAACCCCTTGAAACGCAGTCTGGTTCCTTGTGACGCAGGCTCCTTTAGTCGACTTGCCCCTCGCGTCTAGTCGACTGTCTTTCCTTCTGAGAACGCGGTCCTCTTAGACGCGGACTTGACTAGTCGACTATCCATTTTCCCAGTCGACTAACGCCATCTCCTGAGACGCGCCATTTTCCTGAGACGCGCCATTTCCAAACGCAACTTGACTAGTCGACTTGATCCTCCTCTATAGTCGACTAACTCCCTCCCTAGTCGACTACCATATCTCCCTAGTCGACTAATCTGGACTGGTTGCTGTGGTTAATCACTCCTTGAACATGGACCTCATCCTCGGGACTTGTATCATACATTGTTATTCATGACTTGTCACTGGACAAATATCACCTTCCCTTCTCTCTGTTTGCTTCCTAACGCGGATCCCATGCCCGCGTCCTTGTCCTATTCATTTTGCCGTGACGCAGAGTTTTATCCGCGTCCGCGCTTTCCTTGCGTCCTGACTTGAACGCAGACCTCGCGTTTGAGGCATCTTGCGACGCGAACCCCGCGTCTGCTATCCCGCGTCTACTATTCCCGCGTCTACCATTCTTGCGATGCGAACCCCGCGTCTGCTATTTCCTGCGTCTGGTATACTCCTACCTGACACTTACTCATGTTGTACTACATGTTCCCGTCAAGTCCTGAATGGAACTAAGTACCACACGGAACAAAGTGCCACATCACACTCGTGGTGGGGGCCACCTCTTGAATCTGTGGGGGCCACCTCTAGAATCCATCTCCTCAGAACAAAGTGCCACACGGAACAAAGTGCCACATCACACTCGTGGTGGGGGCCACCTCTTGAATCTGTGGGGGGCCACCTCTTGAATCTGTAGGAGTACCTCCTGTCTGAACCTGATTTCCTGCTATGACTCCTGTCATGATTCCTGTTATGTAATCCTGGATCCCTGATCATGTCTTGCTTACTTGATATATTATTATAATTAGACAACTTGCACCGGTTTGGGGAAACTGATGGGCCCTGATTAATCATGTTCATGGTGGCACTATCGAGTCACGCGTGGCCACATACTTGAGGGATCACCTGGCGGCCACCAGGGATTGCGTGGGGTGTGCTGGCACCCCTACTCCTGATTTTCATGCCGGGTATGCACACGCCCTAGACCTATTTCTATGGGATCTGCGATACTCTATTCCTGTTCGGGCGACCATAAGTCCCGGTACCTAGCGGTACGTTCCGGCTCAGCACCGGATACTCCTGAACCGTTGTCCCGGGCATGTACGGGACCCATCCAGAACATGATGCATCGAACTTTATCAGTTTCCAGATAACTTGCTCTATAAGTTGTAAGTAGAAGTATGTGTAATGGGACGCATACTAAAGCCTACAACTTAGACAGCCTAATCATAATAATAATTCTAATATGTCTCCGCCGCATTGTTTTGTAACTCGAGCTGTACGTGTTCAGGTTACGGTAACATGAGGTAAAGGTATATGGATGAGGGTTTCCTTGTTTGGATTATTCCTTCGAAGTACTAACCTCATGGAGTCATGACCTAAGCCCGTACAATTGGATTTACTCGTAATCGGTTTTTATTCGGTTTTATCGATTTTATATTAGTTTAGGAGATAACTAGAGTTGCCCGATCTACCTTACTTCTTATCTTGTTACACTATGGATGCATGTTATGATTCCCCGTTATGACACCTGTATTGGACTCCTGTTATGATGCCTGTTATGGATTCTCATTATGATTCCTGTTACGATTCTTATGACTCCCGTTATGTACTCCTGTTACGCCTGTTATGTACTTCTGTTATGACCACTTTGTGACTTGTGATTGTATGTGCTTGGATTACGATGATATGAGATAAAGGTATATAAATGAGGGTTTCCTTGTTTGGATTATTCCTTCGATGTACTAATCTCATGGAGCCGTGACCTAAGCTTGTACAATCGGTTTTGTTCGTAATAAGGTTTTATATCGGATTTCCTGTTTTATGATGACTATGCTATACCTGTTCATACCTGCTGTATTTGTGTTCTAACCCTCTTGACTCCTGTACTTGATATCCATGGTTATATTCGCACTTGTGCTCATCCTTACTCGCCATCTGGCCTTTGCATCACCACTCGCCTGGGGAGTTTCATCTGACTCCCCTGGATTCTCATGTCCAGGTTTTGGAGCTTGGAGCGTGTGGATTCTCCCTGTTGCTGATCAGAGTAGCGCAGCGGTAGCGTGGATCTTCAGCAGACCGTCCAGGGCTCCATCCTTCCAGGCCCCCTGTGTGCCTCTCGAGTTTTCCTTTTGTAAACTCGTGAGTGCCTTTTATACTGTTTACTCTTGTATATTCCTTGTACTCTCGCATTTGCGCCCATCAGGTGATGTAATATTATTGTAATATCAGATCACCTCTGGTGATGACTCTGTAATTGTACCTATGTATTGGAATGTATAATGCACCACTTGCTTCCGTACTCTGATTCTTGCCTGTACTGATGCTTAGCGTATATACGTGAAGGTACTTCTGACCTGCGTATATACGTCGCAGTGACGTCTCCGTATCCGCGGGATCGGGGCGTTACAGGTTGGTATCAGAGCTTAGGCTCTCACCTCCTCAGTACGTCCAGACGGCAAATTAATGGTAATGGAATTTGCAACTGGAATGCATGAGTCCTGGTTATACATTCCAACTACAAGTACAGAGTTATCTTTCTCTTTCTTCTGATCCATTCCTAGTATCCTGAGACCCTTCAATCCTTTCCCTTCCAGTTCCTTCTTGTTACCCACTTCAACCAACTCAAATATGGAAAGACGGGGAACACGCAATGGTCCTAGTACTTCTCAAGATGGACCCAACAGAGACAGTGATGGTATGATAAGGATACTTCAAGGGATGATGCAGAGTCAACAACAGCAGACAGAGCTTCTGCGTCAAGGACTGTTGGTTGCACCCCGAGAACAGAGGCCAGGCAATGTGTCAGATTTCAGGAGATTACAGCCGGCAGTCTTTTCGGGAACGGAGAAGCCTCTGGATGCAGAACAGTGGCTGATAGACACAACAGATCTCTTGAAGGCGGCCCGAGTTCCTGATGAGAACCAAGTGGAAGTGGCTAAGATAGAGCTGAGAGATGTGGCCAGAACCTGGTGGTTGGCAGAAGAAGCAACACTGGAGAAACCTATTACGTGGGATCAATTCTCAAAGGGTTTCTACGAGAGATTCTTCCCTGCCATAGCTCAGAAAGAAATGGAAGAACAATTTATCCGGCTGCAGCAACGAAACCGGTCAGTGGATGAATATGCTGCTGAATTCTTGAGGCTTAGCAGGTTTGCTCCCTACATGGTGACATATGAAGAAAAGAGGGCGAGCAGGTTTCAACAAGGGCTGAAGATGGATGTGCAGATGTTCCTTATTCCTCAACAGCTGAAGACATACTCTCAGGTCCTCTCCATTGCCCGTGAAGTAGAAAGGGGACTGGAGAAGAAGAATGAGAACCAGGTGCAGAACAAGTCAGTGAAGAGGCCCTTTCAGTTGATAAGTGAGGAAGGTACAGCTAGGATAACCCATGGTCCAGTGATTAAGCGATCATTCCAACCTACCCCTCAGCAGATGATATGCGGGTACTGCCGGAAGCCTGGACACATCCAACGCAACTGCCGAAGAGCTAATCGGCTATGTTTGGTGTGTGGATCTGGAAATCACTCTATAGGTGATTGTCCATTTAAGAGGACCTATCCAATACCACTAGCATTTCCAGCACAAGCAGCACCCCCAGCACTTCCAGCCCCGGCACTTCCAGCTCCACCGCTGAGAAGAAACCCAGAACCCGTAGACCGAAGGGCTCCATTTCCACTTCAGCAGCATGATCACCCACAGAGAGGAGCAAGACCCAGAGCAGACTATGGCAGAGGCCAAGTTCACAACATGGCAGCAGAGGTATCAGATGAAGCAGCAGCAGAATATGAGGCCCAGTATGCAGAACAGGAACCTTGAGGATACCAGTGTGGCAGCTACCCCGGACTTTTGTATTTTGAGTTGGTTATCCTCCTATCCCACTGTATCATTCTCTTGCTGTCAATCCTAGTCCCTCCTGTGTTCATCCTTCCCCTGTTTTGGTTTTTGGAGCTTTTATTTTCCGCCCTTGTCCCCTTGGTGTTCATTTGCCCCTTATCGAAATTGCGAGGACGCAATTTTTTGTAAGGTGGGTGGATTGTAACACCCCGCTTCCGGAATACGTACTTAGTTGCGTATTCAGGTTTTCGATCGTATTTTTCGATTTTCTTTCTGCATTTATTTTGTATTCTAAGATGTTTCTATGATTATTTTGCCTTGGATTTGGATTCGTGGACTCGGAGTCAGCCTTAGTCTGAACCGGGAACCCGATCCTAGAGTTTCACTCGATTTGGGCATTCTGGTAATCCGATTTGATCGATTTCAATTTTAAACATCGTTTTCCAATATTTTAGATTTTCTATAATTTTCTGGAATTTTCCTGGATTTAATTGTAAATCTTCAAAACCGGTGTCGGCCAGTTTCGTTGACCAATTCCTGGATTTTTAATTTACAAACGGATTGGAATTTCCAAAAGTGTCTTTATACATTATTTCTTAAAATTATATATTCTATCTAAATACTTTTTCTGAGAATTTTCGGAATTTACCAAAACCCGGCCAACCCGGTGTAGACCGAGATTGACGGTGGACTTCAGGATTTTTATTTTGAACGTGGCATTGAATTTCTGAAAACTGATTTCACAGAAAATGTTTTTATAATATTTATGATTTTTGAGAATTTTTTGGAAACATTCCGAGGTATTTCATTTTTGGGCTTTCCCGGCATTTTCTGTATTTTTTCCGCATACCGAGGATATTGCCCATACCTACCACTTTGTCTTTTTCCCATTTTCTTTCCTTCCTCAAACGCGAGCTTCACCATCCTCGGATCCTGCATTTAATGTAAAGATCCTCTCCTCTCTTCTCCCCATACTTCATTTATTGTGCTGCTTACCAACTCCCATCAAGCCATCATGCCTTTTGTCCTTTTGTGAAACGCAGCTTTGCCTCTCCCTTGAAACGCCACTTTCACTCCCGCGTTTGGCTCATTTTGGCCTAAACGCCAGCTTCCCCTTTTGGGCTGCGTTTGAGTGGGAGACACAAGTCTCACTTTGGCATCCCAAAGTCAAACTTGCAATCATTACTTCTCCTTATATAAATACCCCCTTCCCTCTCCCTCTTTCATTTCTCTTCTTCTTCCTCTTCTTGTTTCCTGCAGCCTCCAACAGTGAGCAAGGAGAGAAACTCCTTCTCCCCCCTTTGGCCACCATCATCTCCACCACTCCTTCATCAAGCAACACCACCACTTCCCTCCTCCTCCATTTCAACCACAACAACAACCGAGCATCATCACCACCACCATCTTCTTCAACCTCTCTCCATCACTTTGTGAAGATCGGCCTCTCCTTTTGGTTTGGGGCCGTGTTCTTCTCCGGCGGCAAGACTTAGGGCCGGTACCCTCCTTTTGGATTGGGGCCGAATTTCCCTTTGTTGGACGCAGTAAAGATCTTGTTAGGCGAGTAATTCTCGCTATCCGCTTGCCTTCGTATTTTATTGACTATGCGGGTGTTCTCGCTTGATTTTCCTATTTCGGCGAGTGCTTTTCCTCGCCAAGAACTTGTATTTTTATCAACAAACCATAACTCTTAAATAGCTGTTTATGCTCACTGTTTTACAGTATTAGTCGACTTGCCCAAATCATAAGTCGACTAACCCCTTGAAACGCAGTCTGGTTCCTTGTGACGCAGGCTCCTTTAGTCGACTTGCCCCTCGCGTCTAGTCGACTGTCTTTCCTTCTGAGAACGCGGTCCTCTTAGACGCGGACTTGACTAGTCGACTATCCATTTTCCCAGTCGACTAACGCCATCTCCTGAGACGCGCCATTTTCCTGAGACGCGCCATTTCCAAACGCAACTTGACTAGTCGACTTGATCCTCCTCTATAGTCGACTAACTCTCTCCCTAGTCGACTACCATATCTCCCTAGTCGACTAATCTGGACTGGTTGCTGTGGTTAATCACTCCTTGAACATGGACCTCATCCTCGGGACTTGTATCATACATTGTTATTCATGACTTGTCACTGGACAAATATCACCTTCCCTTCTCTCTGTTTGCTTCCTAACGCGGATCCCATGCCCGCGTCCTTGTCCTATTCATTTTGCCGTGACGCAGAGTTTTATCCGCGTCCGCGCTTTCCTTGCGTCCTGACTTGAACGCAGACCTCTCGTTTGAGGCATCTTGCGACGCGAACCCCGCGTCTGCTATTCCGCGTCTGCTATCCCGCGTCTACTATTCCCGCGTCTACCATTCTTGCGATGCGAACCCCGCGTCTGCTATTTCCTGCGTCTGGTATACTCCTACCTGACACTTACTCATGTTGTACTACATGTTCCCGTCAAGTCCTGAATGGAACTAAGTACCACACGGAACAAAGTGCCACATCACACTCGTGGTGGGGGCCACCTCTTGAATCTGTGGGGGCCACCTCTAGAATCCATCTCCTCAGAACAAAGTGCCACACGGAACAAAGTGCCACATCACACTCGTGGTGGGGGCCACCTCTTGAATCTGTGGGGGGCCACCTCTTGAATCTGTAGGAGTACCTCCTGTCTGAACCTGATTTCCTGCTATGACTCCTGTCATGATTCCTGTTATGTAATCCTGGATCCCTGATCATGTCTTGCTTACTTGATATATTATTATAATTAGACAACTTGCACCGGTTTGGGGGAAACTGATGGGCCCTGATTAATCATGTTCATGGTGGCACTATCGAGTCACGCGTGGCCACATACTTGAGGGATCACCTGGCGGCCACCAGGGATTGCGTGGGGTGTGCTGGCACCCCTACTCCTGATTTTCATGCCGGGTATGCACACGCCCTAGACCTATTTCTATGGGATCTGCGATACTCTATTCCTGTTCGGCGACCATAAGTCCCGGTACCTAGCGGTACGTTCCGGCTCAGCACCGGATACTCCTGAACCGTTGTCCCGGGCATGTACGGGACCCATCCAGAACATGATGCATCGAACTTTATCAGTTTCCAGATAACTTGCTCTATAAGTTGTAAGTAGAAGTATGTGTAATGGGACGCATACTAAAGCCTACAACTTAGACAGCCTAATCATAATAATAATTCTAATATGTCTCCGCCGCATTGTTTTGTAACTCGAGCTGTACGTGTTCAGGTTACGGTAACATGAGGTAAAGGTATATGGATGAGGGTTTCCTTGTTTGGATTATTCCTTCGAAGTACTAACCTCATGGAGTCATGACCTAAGCCCGTACAATTGGATTTACTCGTAATCGGTTTTTATTCGGTTTTATCGATTTTATATTAGTTTAGGAGATAACTAGAGTTGCCCGATCTACCTTACTTCTTATCTTGTTACACTATGGATGCATGTTATGATTCCCCGTTATGACACCTGTATTGGACTCCTGTTATGATGCCTGTTATGGATTCTCATTATGATTCCTGTTACGATTCTTATGACTCCCGTTATGTACTCCTGTTACGCCTGTTATGTACTTCTGTTATGACCACTTTGTGACTTGTGATTGTATGTGCTTGGATTACGATGATATGAGATAAAGGTATATAAATGAGGGTTTCCTTGTTTGGATTATTCCTTCGATGTACTAATCTCATGGAGCCGTGACCTAAGCTTGTACAATCGGTTTTGTTCGTAATAAGGTTTTATATCGGATTTCCCGTTTTATGATGACTATGCTATACCTGTTCATACCTGCTGTATTTGTGTTCTAACCCTCTTGTCTCCTGTACTTGATATCCATGGTTATATTCGCACTTGTGCTCATCCTTACTCGCCATCTGGCCTTTGCATCACCACTCGCCTGGGGAGTTTCATCTGACTCCCCTGGATTCTCATGTCCAGGTTTTGGAGCTTGGAGCGTGTGGATTCTCCCTGTTGCTGATCAGAGTAGCGCAGCGGTAGCGTGGATCTTCAGCAGACCGTCCAGGGCTCCATCCTTCTAGGCCCCCTGTGTGCCTCTCGAGTTTTCCTTTTGTAAACTCGTGAGTGCCTTTTATACTGTTTACTCTTGTATATTCCTTGTACTCTCGCATTTGCGCCCATCAGGTGATGTAATATTATTGTAATATCAGATCACCTCTGGTGATGACTCTGTAATTGTACCTATGTGTTGGAATGTATAATGCACCACTTGCTTCCGTACTCTGATTCTTGCCTGTACTGATGCTTAGCGTATATACGTGAAGGTACTTCTGACCTGCGTATATACGTCGCAGTGACGTCTCCGTATCCGCGGGATCGGGGCGTTACAGAGTGTAACTGAAAAGGACCTTAATGCCCTTAAAATAGTCTTAGGGCAGTAATACCCTTTTGACGAAGTTAGCCCTTGGGCTTTGTCGCACTTTGTTGTTTGAGGCTAAGCTTCCAGAGCGATGCTAACACTTGGATATTTTCCTGTATCCTGCCTTCGTGTGGGATGCGGAGTTATGTTGCAGCTGCGAAGCTAAGCTTCGGAGCGAAGCTATCATCAGGCCAGCTTCGCTCGGAGAGCGAGGCTATGCCTTAACAAAAGTTTCATTCTTGCCTTAGCCTTTGTTTGGCTGATGAACTAATCGTAGTTTTTTTTATTCTTGCAGTGCACTACACTCCTGGTCCTTTGAATAGTCTATTTGGCACAGCCATGGGGTTAGATGGCAATGTTAGCTTGCAGTTCCAAGGGCAGGCTTCTCTGTTTAGCGAGCGGAGCTCTCCTGCTCGGGACACGCTTATTCATGGTGGGGATCAGCGCACCATGAGGAGCATTTTGACTACTGCTCCTCTTGAAGATTCTGACCGAAGAATCCATCGTAAGCCTGGCTTCATATTTGGAGACGCGGCGCCAGACCATGATCGCCAGCTGCTGGGCGGAGAGGGGCAATGGATTTTTCAAATGGATGGCGAGAAGTTTTATCTTCCGTCAAGCAAGCGGCACTTTCCTCTGTCCTTCTTCCAATGAGTGACGAGGGCTCGGAAGATGCCGTGGCAAGTGAGTCGGAGTACCGAATCCGTCCACGTAGGGAAATTGATGCTTCACTCTCCTGGTTACGCAAGAGCAGGGCCTCCTCGTTGCATAATGGGCCTACATCCTGGGAATGTACTGCGAGAGATCCCAGTGGGAGAAAATCCTGCAGTGACGCAGACTTTTGGCAATCAATTCTTTAAAGTTTATGGGAACTACCCGGCCATTGATTTCAGGACTCCAGGCTGGATTCACCCTCCAAAGGCATGGTGGAGGGATTTGACTCTATATGTTCTCGCTCATTTCGAGGAGGATCTGGAGAGGCTGAACCTTTATGAGGCCGTCAGGGCAACCTGCTACGGCATTCAGATGAGCGTAGCGTGCTTCTACGCCATCTTCGAGTTATACTGCCCGGCTACAGGGACTTTCTTCACCCCTGTTGGCGAACTGGGCATGGCTCTGCATGAGATGTGGGAAGTCCCTGCTCTGCCCTTGGGTTCCTTCCCATATGAAGAATACTTCCCGTGCGAGGCGGAATTGGCGTTTCTGGAGAAATAGGAGCCCGCCTTGTTTGAGACCTATCGGGAGTTGATGTGCCATTTGTACATTTGCTCCAGCATGCATGGAAACAGTAAGGGCACTTCATGCAGCTTGAAGAGTTGGAGAGATTATTTGTTCCCCGATATGAAAAACACTCATGAAGTGGCTCATTGTGGAGTTGCTGACGAAGACGTCTTCAGCCGGATGCAAAAGCATTCTCAAGGGGATCTAATTATGGAAGAAGATGACGGCCCTTATGAGAAAGGTGATATCCTTCAGAGTTTCCATCACCAGGCTCGTCGGCCGATGTCCCGAAAGGCACTGCTGGCTGGTTTCTTGACTGTCTGGCTGAAGAGGTGTGTGGTGCCGTCTTCTTCGGGCGACGTCATTCATCCGACTGTCTTGTTGCCCGCCGTTCGTTTAGTCCATGGTCGTTCTCTGGGACTTCTTCCGGCCATGGTGTGCTGTATTCAGAGAGGCCTTCGCGCACTGACGGAGGCTTTCTGTAGGCCGCCAACGACGAAGCGTGGAAAGGGGACTGTTTTGCCCCGCGACGGACCTAACCCCAGGATAGGTCTGCCGTACACTTATTTGATGGTGTGGTTCACCCTGCACTGTCCCTCCTTGATTGAAGCCGGAAAGGACCCCCCAGAAGGTGTTCGAACGGCGCTTCTCCTCCGATTCGAAGGATGTTCATGGCAGAAGACTTACGTGACTGAGGCCCGTAAATTGCTGCGCCGCTATGACGTCTATAGCCTTTTCCGCTGCTTCCCGTACATTCGGGATGCGGCCTATGGTGAAGAGTTCAAGGACGTGGGAGAAGGGCAAACGTCATTGAGCCGGGGAGTTTTTGAGTGGCTGGTCAGCATTCGGCCCTCACATTTATTGTATAGAAGCGGGGACACCTGCTACTTGGAGCCTTACGTTCCAAGTCGGTTCGCCCGTCAGTTTGGTTATGACCAACTGTACGTGGGCAACCCAAACATCAATCTGGCTTTCATGGGGAGCCTCATTGATGGAGCCCGTGCTTGGCGGTTCTTTATCGCAGGCTGTACCGAGGCGCGGCTGTGCACGCCGCTGAGGACTCCTAACCTCCTAATGACCCTGGGCTTCTGCCAGTGGTATGCAACTTTCAACTCCTCACCTCTCGGATTCTCTGTTAATTCTTCTGGTGTGAAGTTAATTTCTCAGCGGCTGAAGCGGAAGGTTTCCGAGAAACACGAGGGTAAGAGGGTTAGCGTGCCGGGCATAGAGGAATTCGTTGTTGTTGATGACAGCGAAGCCTCGGACGCAGGAAGTCCTCGCTTTGAAGCGGAGACAGGTGTTGAGGCTCTAGCAGCTGCTTCTGGCGTGGTAGGGACGGCCCCCATAGAACATGCTGATGTAGAAGAAGTGGAGGAAGGGGATCCTGACGTTCATTTCAAAAGAAAGCGGGAGGGTGGATCTCGTAGGAAGCAGTTGGTGAAGAAGCCCTGGCGTCACGCTCCCACGGTTGTTGCAGAGGGCGAACCTTCTGCGGCACTTCCTACTCCTGCCCCCATAGTAGCTGAACCGTCGATTCCTGAACCGACTACTGGCGAAGCCACTCCGGACCCGGGTAGGATCAATTTCGTCCTTGTAATATGCTTTTCATGTGTTCCGGATAGCTCATTATTTTCTTTGTAATTCAGGTGCTGAGGCGGTGAGAAGCCCGAGAGCTGAAACTGTCAGAGAACAAGGGGAACATTATGATCCCTTGTTTACTTATAAGGAGGGTGATGAGGCTGGCTACTTTGCCGTCTCAGGAGGGTCCGGAGGTGATGCGGCTGATGTTGGTCCTTCGGGCGTCGGGACTTCGAAAGGAAGTTCCGAAGCTTCTAGTTCCTTTGGGTGGACCACGGAGGGTTCGGCAAGCGAATGCGGGCCGGCCATTCGTGTTGACTCCGCCAAAGATTTTCCGATGGAGCCCATAAAGACTGATGTAGCCGCCAAGACGATTGAGGCGACATTATCTTTTGGTACGGTTGTGACCTTTTAACACTCGCTATTTGTTGTGTCTTGCCTAAGCAAAGTGTTGTTGCAGGTGTTCCACCTTTGGGTGCGTCGACTTCAAGGGAGCCAACCGATCTTCCTGAGGGAACCAAGGGTGAAGCAAGTGCTTCGACCGCAGCGGATGCTGCTGAGTTGGATGCCTTGTATGGTGACCTGCCCTCTTATCAGCTTGAACCAGCCGTAGGAACAGAGATTGAGGGGACTGTAGTCACGGAGGCAACCTCACTTCCAACATATCAACGAGTGAGGTACCTTTAGTCTCGTTGGCGCCATCTATCTTGCTAGGTGCGGAGCTGAGGGTGACTACAAGTCCTACTTTCCCGACGCTGGTGGTTGAACCCGTTCTCCTGAAAGTTGTCACTAGTCCGAGCTCAGTCGTGGCTAGTGTACTGGTTTCGATGAAGACTCCTCCGAGATCACCGACGATCTCTCATGTTGCTACAGCCAGTGCTTCTACCATTCCTTCTACGGTGGTGTCGATAAAGCAGGTGGAATCTTCAGAGGCTGCCCGTCTGCCAGGAGTGATTGAGGCCGAGAATGAATTTCTGGCCGACTTAGTCGATAGCTTTTATAAGAACTTGAGGCGATCCATCGCTTTAATTTTGAAAGGCTCGACTACTTCATTTTCTGCTCTAAAGGTGGTTTTCTCCCGAAACATCGAGAGTATTCGAGACTTCGGAGGGGAGGACCATGCCACTACATTGGAACTCCTGGTAGACCAACTTGAGAGGGATGTAGAGGAATGGCACCGTCTCAGCCATTCAGACCTGGAGTCTTCGGTTAATGAGCAGCTTACGCACCTTGTCGCTCAAATGCATGAAGCCCATCTTGCCGCTCAGGAAGCCGCTAAGGCCATTTCTTCGGACTTGAAATCCTTGGAGACAAGGAAGGTCGAGCTCGGGGACGCCATAGATGCTTCTAGCAGCGCTCTTCTTGATGCCGAAGATAAAATTGAAAAGGCCAAGGAGATGATCAGGAAGGCTAATCTTCTTTTATCCAAGGCTGAACCTGTGCGTCTTGAAGAGACTGTGCGGCTTGAGCAACTCAAGGCTCAGGGTGACGAACTTTCGCGGCAAGAGTTGGCTCAGAGGGCAACCTTGGCTGAAGTTGAATCTCGCTTGGCCCAGACGGTGAGTTTTAATGAGGCTGAGCTAAGGTCGCAGGCTCTTGTCAGGGCTACCGATGATAGGGAGGCAAGGCTGGCCTTTCTTGAGGGACGGATCAAATCTTATGACGCACCCCTATAGCTTGTAATATATGTGCCTCCATGTATCACTTCTTTTCGGGATTAATAAAAGTAATTTTGTTTTGAGCTTTCTGTCGTGTTTCCAACTTGTTCTACTTTCTGAATTGTCGCTTCCAAGTTGTATTGCAGTCTTATGAGGAAATAGTCCTTACTGTACTGAATGATGAAACTTGGCTACCTGCCGGTTCAGAGGTCGCAATGACGTAACCGATTGAGAAGCCACCCAGTTCGAGGTAGTCCTTGATGGACTGAAAGGGTGAAACCTGGCTATCTGCCGGTTCAGAGGTCGCAATGACATAACCGATTGAGAAGTCACCAAGCTCAAGGTAGTCCTTGACGGACTGAAAGGTGAGACCTAGCTATCTGTCGGTTCAGAGGTCGCAATGACATAACTGATTGAGAAGTCACCAAGCTCAAGGTAGTCCTTGACGGACTGAAAGGTGAGACCTGGCTATCTGCCGGTTCAGAGATCGCAATGACATAACCGATTGAGAAGTCACCAAGCTCAAGGTAGTCCTTGACGGACTGAAAGGTGAGACCTAGCTATCTGCCGGTTCAGAGGTCGCAATGACATAACCGATTGAGAAGTCACCAAGCTCAAGGTAGTCCTTGACGGACTGAAAGGTGAGACATGTTTTTTTTGTAGATGTCAACAGGCTCAAGGTTGAGACTTGTCTTTTGTAAATGTCAACAAGCTCGAAATTAAGACTTGGCTATCTGCCGGTTCAGAGGTCGCAATGACATAACCGATTGAGACTCTACCAAGCTCAAGGTAGTTCTTGTCGGACTGAAAGGTGAGACCTGTCTTTTGTAGATATCAACAGGCTCAAGGTTGAGACTTGTCTTTTGTAAATATCAACAAGCTCGAAATAGCCCTTATTGGACTAAAAGGGTGATACTTATCTTTTGTAAATGTCAACAAATATCGAGACCTGTCTTTTGTAAATGTCAAGGCTCAAAATTGAGATTTGTCTTTTGTAAATGTCAACAAGCTCGAAATAGCCCTTATTGGACTAAAAGGGTGATACTTGTCTTTTGTAAATGTCAACAAGTATCGAGACCTGTCTTTTGTAAATGTCAACAGGCTCGAAATAGCCCTTATTGGACTAAAAGGGTGATACTTATCTTTTGTAAATGTCAACAAGTATCGAGACCTGTCTTTTGTAAATGTCAACAGGCTCAAATTGAGACTTGTCTTTTGTAAATGTCAACAAACTCGAAATAGCCCTTATTGGACTAAAAGGGTGATACTTGTCTTTTGTAAATGTCAACAAGTATCGAGACCTGTCTTTTGTAAATGTCAACAGGCTCAAAATTAAGACTTGGCTGTCTGCCGGTTCAGAGGTCACAATGACATAACCGATTGAGACGCCACCAAGCTCAAGATGATCACTGTCATAGGTTTAATGTTAACGTAATAGCGAAATGGATAGAAAGATCTTTGTATGTGGTCTTACCATTCTATGGATGAGAATTGGTAAGTGATTTTGGAGAGGGAATCAAATGGGAACAAGTCCCTTAGGATTTTTAGCAAATCCTCAACTGTCAACGGGTTTGATATGCCTTTACCAACTACCGTTTGAGTCGGGCTAGCCATGCTATTCCCCTCAGCATGATGAGTTGTCGAGGACTTATGTTGGGCTTAAAGGCCAACATTTTCCTCTATCCTTAACCGTTAAGGATGTCGGATCATTTGATTAGTGTATGTGTAACCTTGATTCTCCTTGGAGACAAACAACGTATGACCAGATTCCTACTGGTTTATGATTGCGCGATCTCGTTTGGGGGGAAGAGAGAGGCTCTCTTTGCATGTACCTTGGATATGAAGGTCTTGATCAGAGGTGTGGTGTTAACTTGATCATAAGAAGGATACTTAATCAAGGATAATACTTCTTTAAGAATTTGCCATTGACCGGCATCATGAGTAAATCGCCATCTGAAGTCATAAGGCGGTATGCTCCGTTTGAATAGACTGTTTCTATTACAAACGGTCCTTCCCATTTAGGCTGAAATTTGCCTTTGGTCTTGTGCGTCATAATCATCGGTCGTCTGACGGCTAAAACCAAATCTCCTTTCTGGAAGACTCTTTGTTTGACCTTCTTATTGAAGGCTTTTGAGATTCGAGCTTGATACAGCTCGATGTGTTGCTGAGCTTGTAGTCGTTTCTCATCTAGGGCTTCGAACTCTTGAAGACGCAACCGATCATTGTCTTCTGATGTGATTTTAGTCATTAAAGCGACTCGCAACGACGGCATTTGGATTTCCAACGGGATGACTGCTTCGCACCCGTACACCAGGGAAAAAGGCGTATTGCCTGTCGGGTCCGCACCGTGATTCGGTAGGCCCAAAGACATTCACCAAGCTTTTCGTCCCAGTCTCGCTTATTCGAGGAGACGAACTTTTTGAGTAATTTGATGATCGTCTTGTTGAATGCTTCCGCCAAGCCATTAGCGGCGGGATTATAGGCAGTCGAAGCCACATTCTGAATTCGGTGTTTATCGCAGAACCGATAGAATACCTGGCTTATGAATTGGGGACCATTATCATGGATGATCCGCCTAGGGACACCAAATCGATGGATGACATGGTGTCTGATGAAATTAACCACATTAGAGGTTTTGACTTCAACCAGTGGTATAGCTTCTGCCCACTTTGAGAAGTAATCGATCATTGCCAAGATAAATCGGTGACCTCTTGTCGAAGAGGGACTGATTGGCCCTACGACATCGATTCCCCATGCTTCTAATGGCCATGAAGCGACAGTTGGGTGGAGCAACTCCGGGGCTGGTGTATGAAATCCGTATGAATTTGGCATGCTTTGCACCTCCGTGCATACTGAATGGCATCGGCTATCATGGTTGGCCAATAGTATCTAAGCCTATGCAATCTATCTTTGAGCTTTGGACCTGGCTGATGAGCTCCGCAAATGCCGTCATGTGCTTCTTTAAGCACTTCCTGTGCCTCTGAATTAGAAAGGCAACGGAGGAGGACGCCGTCACATGAACGACGATAAAGTTTCTTCAGAGTTGGATCATAGTGAAAGCGGAGAGACCTTCGTTTGATAGATGCCGCTTCTTTAGACTCGTCTGGCAGCAGACCATGTAGGGCATAGTCGATGAGGGGAAATCGCCAATCTCTCGGCTCAAGATCCGTGGAGACATTATAGACTTCTCGGGTTCTTAACATATGCTTA
Source organism: Agave tequilana (assembly GCA_038442645.1). Taxonomy (NCBI): domain Eukaryota; kingdom Viridiplantae; phylum Streptophyta; class Magnoliopsida; order Asparagales; family Asparagaceae; genus Agave; species Agave tequilana. Next base: position 83,223 of record JAVJIF010009707.1, read on the forward strand.
GAGCATACAAGGTGTCAAGTTGCCACTGTGAGGTGATACTCGGTATCGACCGGCAAGGCTAATGTTGTTGCTAATGCAGCAAGAGCGTCCGCCTTGGTATTCTGAGATCGAGCTAAATGCTCGATGTAGAAACCATCAAACAGATTAGCCAATTCGATGACCGTGTGGTAATAAGGCACCAAATCCTCGTGGCGAACTTCATATTCGTCTTTAACCTGATTGATAATCAGTTTCGAATCACCGTAAGCTTCAAGGTAGCGTACCCCCATTCCATGGGCGAGCTGAAGGCCAATAAGTAGAGCATTATATTCTGCTACATTGTTGGAGCATGATTCTGTCAGGGAAAATGCTCTGGGAAGGACATGATTCTGTGGGGAGATAAACACAACCCTCACTCCGGCAATGATCTTGCCTTTAGGGCCTATTCGTGAAGCTCCATCGAAGAACATCTGCCAAACTTCCTCTTCTGAGGTTGTATTAGACTCGAAGACTTCGTCCGGAATATCTTCGTGAAGTTTTGAGTTTTTTGGGACTGGATGAGCAGCCAAGAACTCTGCAAGGGCCTGACCTTTAACCGCCTTCTGAGGGATAAAGATCATGTCGTATTAAGATAAAAGGAGTGCCCATTTAGCTAATCTTGAATTCAATGATCCTGGCTTCGTCATGAGAAGACGCAAAGGATTCACTCTGGAGATGACATGTATGGTTTGGTCGACCAAATAATGTCGTGTCTTCTGAACGGCAAAGACAAGAGCTAAACACTCTTTCTTGATAGGATTGTAGTGAGATTCCGCTCCTATCAGAGTCCTGCTCAGATAATAAATGGCCTGCTCGTGACCATTGTCATCTTTTTGAGCAAGGAGGGCGCCAAGAGAATGGTCCATAGCTTTCACATAAAGCAAGAATGGTTTTCCTGATGTGGGGGCCATTAAGACCGGAGGTTTTGTGAGGTATCTCTTGATGTCTTCATAAGCTTCCTGACAGGCTTGATCCCATACAAAGGAAGCACCCTTTTTCATGAGTCGGGTGAACGGCTGACAGCGGCCTGAGAGATTTGCAATGAATCTTCTAATATAAGCCAGTCTACCTTGCAAGCCTCTAAGCTCCTTAAGATTCCTCGGTGACTGCATGCTCTGAATGGCTTTGATTTTGTCCGGGTCAATATGAATCCCTTTTGATGTAACAATAAATCCAAGGAACTTTCCACTTGACACTCCCAAGAAGGATTTTGTCTGATTCATTTTCAGTTGATGAGCCCGCATTATGTCAAACATCGTTCTCAAGTCACGAAGATGCTCACTCTTATTGCGGCTTTTGACAGCAATGTCGTCGATATAGCATTCTACCGTTTTTCGGAGATGATCGCGGAAGATTGTACTCATTGCCCGCTGATAGGTCGCTCTGGCGTTCTTCAGTCCGAAGGGCATTACGGTGTAGCAGTATACCCCCAAGGGTGTTCAGAACGAAGTATGCTTTTCGTCATTGGGGTACATTTTAATCTGATTGTACCCTGAAAAGCCGTCCATAAAAGACATTCTTTCGAATCCACAGGTGTTGTCAATCATGACATCGGTGATGGGCAGTGGGAATTCGTCTTTAGGATAAGCCGTATTGAGATCGCGGTAGTCGATGCAGATCCGTATCTTCCCATTCTTTTTGAGGACGGGGACGATATTAGCAACCCAATCTGAATGTTGTTCCTCCCGTATGAAGCCACATGCAATGAGCTTATGGACTTCGGCCTCTATAGCCTCCATAATGTTCGGGCGAAACTGACGTTGCTGCTTGACTGGCTTGGCGTCGGGCTTGATATTCAGACGGTGCTTGGCTACTTGCGGATCAAGTCCGGGCATGTCTTCGTAGTTCCATGCGAAGACGTCTATATACTCCTTTATGAGTATTATCAATTCTTCCTTTTCTGTAAGTGATAAGCTTTCACTTATAAAGATGGGTTTAGGGTGATCTTGACTACCCAAGTTGACCTGCATCACCTTGTCTTCAGTCGGTGGTTCGCGCAGTTCGAATCTTTTTTCCCATTGGAGATCTAATTGCTGGGCCCATGGTTCCTCATCAGTAGCTTCCGCAGGCTCCAATTGACTGCTTGAAGTCATATTAACGGTGAGATTTTCGAACATCATTCCCACGCTAACATCTGAGTCCCACTCGGAGGATGAGGCTGAATGCGATGGAGTCGGTTCGTCGTCTTTGAATTGAACCATTGCTGACGATGTGGGTGTAACGTATCCCAACCCCCTGCGTGTATTATCATAGTAATTTGCAGGCTTCCCTTTTGGCACGAAGTTACGCAGCAAACTACGCCTTCCTTTTCTGAAATTCAGACCTTCTCCATGCCTTAGGTCGTATCCCATTTTTTTCATAATATGGCGCGCTGGTCGCGTGTAATGGAAGAATTGTGGAGTGTCTGAGTCTGAACTTGAATCTGCGGCCATGAGTCCCCGTGGTTGGGTTCTACCAAAAATTATCGGTAACTGACCTTCTTTGGATGGCGGGATCACCAAAATGGCCCCTTCTACAGGTTCCATGGGCGTACTGGGCGCACTTGGTTTATGTAAAGGCATGTGCAGAGAGCTATCCGTAATGGATTCAAATAACCCAACACTCGCAGGATAATCAAAAGAAATATTATCATTAATTACCCATTCACCTTCATCTTCAGAAGGAGTATTACATTGGGGGTTATTAAGACATGCTATAATTGGTTCACCAATCAAAATGGCTGGCATGCCTGCTTCGGATTCTGAATCCGCCTCATTGCCACTTTCATCATCATCTGGCAATGGTTCTTTAGATGCTTCACCGGTCTCTTGATACAGGAGAGCGTCAGTGAAGTAATTTTCCACCCCTTTGAATGGTTACTTTTCAGCAAAGACAGTTCGTACTGTCGCATCATCTTCAACATATTTGAAGCACTGGTGCAGAGTGGAGGGAACGATCCAGTTGGCATGGATCCATGGTCGTCCTAGCAGCAGGTTATATGATGTGTCAGCGTCAATGACATAGCATGTCACTTCTGACTTCAGGCTCCCAATTCGGCAACGGAGTCGAATTTTTCCAAGTGGGTGACTAATCCCGGCGTTGAAACCGTATATTGTAGTAGTGGTTGCAGACAACCTATACAGCGGTATACCGAGGAAGCAGAGAAGCCTTTTGAGGATGATGCTGAGTGCAGACCCCGGATCAACTTGTACCCTTTCAAAGCATGTTGAACCGATGTATCCGGTGTAGTACAGAGGTCGATCGTGCTTGTTGTCTTTGAGAAGCATATCTTCTGCTGTGAAGGTAATAGCCGGTACCTTCGATCGTGCATGATGGCATTCAGGACAAGAAGACTGAACGTCATTGTTAGGGACCTCCGGCATACATGTCAGGAATGATTCTGAATTTGTCAGGGCATCCCTGAGTGCTTCTCTTGTCTCTTTTGAGAGACGAAGGAGCTCGTGTATTGTAATACGAGCCGGGATATTAGCCAATTGGGCCAATATGTCAAAACAAAAGGGCGCGTCAAGCCCTGAGCCTGAAGACTTCTTCAGGACATGGTCAAACCGGACTTCCTTTGGCTTCTCCTTTCCCTTAGTTGGAACCGAAGCGGATGCTGGTATTTGTACTGACGTTGTTTGCTGTTGTATCTCGTCAGTAGTCTTCTCATACTGCTTTAAGTATGATTTTCCGGATCGAGTACCCGTCGGTTGAGGTACATCGGCCTGCGTTGTGCAAGCATGCTTTTCACCTTCAGAATCACTGAGGGAAGCTGACGTAAGATTGTCATCGTCTGGCAGGATGGAGATGACATTGCAAGATTTGCCCTTTGACTTGGGCTTCTTTGAATCCCACTGTACGTCTTGGACGAGGTCTGGGTATATCCACATGACTTTCCCTGTCTCCAATGTTAAGGGAACAAGACCCTTATTATCTTGAGTTTTAGCTGGAGGATGCTTGACTTCCAACTGTGGCGCAGGGACTGGATAAGTCCCGTCAGGAACAGTGACCTTTGGGGTTTTGTCGAACTCGAGGGTCACCATATTGGCAGTGACTTTCTTCTGCTCTGACTTTAGTGTCAGGACTCCAGCGTCGATCAAGGCCTGAATTTTGTCCTTGAGGACATAGCACTTGTCAGTAGGATGGTGAATCATCCTATGGTAGAGACAGTATTTGGGATCATTCGCGCGTCCTATTTTATTGGGACGTCGAGCTTCTGGTAGCTTCATTTTATTCCCTTTGTGGAGCAAATGGAATATTGTGACCACCTGATCATCTCTGAAGGAGTACTGTTTTGGAGGGAACTTAGATTCCTGATTATTGAAGCCACTCTTCTTGTCCTTCGATTGCACGTCCCCGGACAATTCTACGGACATAGTCTCTTTCCCTTTGGCTTGAGAAGATTGCGCCATGTCGCTACGTCCTTTATTTTTCATACCCCATTTGCCTTTAGGGGTGGATGGTTCGAACTTTTTAGCCGACTTTTCGGCTATCTCAGCTTGTTCGACCAATTCTTTCCAAGTATGGGCTTTGACAGCCCCCATGCGAACCTCTACCTGGTCCAAGAAGTTATGCCTGCACGTCTGTAAGAGCATGGGTAATGGTATCCCCGCTGGGCACATCAAAGATAAGTTTCTGAATCGTTCAATGTAGTCACGGACAGATTCGCCCTTCTTCTGCACGGTGGAGAGGAGCTTGTCCATGGTTACCTCGGTATCGTCCTCATAGAAACGAGAAAGGAATCGGGTTTCTAGGTCGATCCAGGAATTGACGGAACCCGGAGGGAGACTTCGGAACCAATCAAATGCTACCCCTTTTAAGGTGCCAATGAACAGCCTAGCCATGATGGCGTCATTGTCTATAACATTACCGGTCTGAGACCGAAAATAGTAGATGTGCTGATTCGGTGAGCTCTTACCATCATACGTAGGCAACGTTGGTGGTTTGAACTTTGGTGGGTATTGCACTGAATCCCACTTCAGTGGGTACGGACGGACTGCCCCTACTTTCTTTAATTCATCCCTCTGAGTTAGGGATGCAATTTGAGCTTGGAGGCCCTTAAGGACTTCAGCGTCCAAAGAAGAACCCTCCTTGGATTTCTCCGTTTTTGGCTGCTCATTGCTAAAATGTTCCTCCTCGTCGTGATTGCTCCCGGCATCATTGTTATTCGGTTACTGAGGAGTTGAGTGAGCATCTGTTGGATGTTGTCCAGAGCTTCCTGCTGGGTTTTGAAAGTTTGCTCCTGAGCTTCCAAACGCCGACGAAGGTCGTCGTTAGCATTATCAGCCATATTGACTGATGCTCTGTTTGTTCGTACTGAGCTGATTGTCGCCGAAGAGGCATACCCACTGTCTTCATCCTCTCCATCAGACCATTGGACTGATCCTCTCTTGGTTCCGACGAGGCTACTGCTGTTGAGGAGGATGGCTGTTCATAACTGTAGGGTATCACAACCCTAGATCTGGTATTTTGGAAGACACCTTCTTCATGCACCAAGACTTCGCCTAAGCCTGGGCTGTAGTCTGGATCTGGGGAGCTGTAGGGGTGTCGTCAAATGCTTGTCTTCCCCTGCGCAGCTCTCGTCCCCTTCCAGTCATATTGACGGATGCAGAGGGTAGATCTCGCGAGACGCTCCTTTTATGATGTTTCACTGGGGTCTGTACCATAGTCGATCAAAAACTGATCGTCGGTCTGAAGAAGTGGCGGGGATTGGTCCCAGCTGGCAATGGACCGAGTGGAGTGTCACCAGCTGACATCCCACTTGTTGACAACAGGAGGAAGAAGTTTGAAAAGATTCCGACTTCCGTTTATTTGTCAAGAATCCTCGCAAATCAGACCCGTTTGGGCCTAAACAATCCAGCGCAGAGGCTCTTTTGGATCGTGCGTAGGACGATGTCCTACTCCTTTTATCCCCGCAGAGGGGATTAGCACTGAATAGTGCTTCAGCTCTAGCTTCGCGGCTAAGAACCTTGGAGTGCCTTTGGGCGTTGAAGCTGCATAAGCAACGCTGTCAGCACTTAGGGAACTTCCCTTAACTCTGCCATAAAGCGCGAACTTAGCGCTTGACGAACTGGAGAGCGGAGCACGCTGTGGTGCTTTATCCGCTGTGCTGCTGCGAAGGCGATTAGCCTTAGATAGTGCCTTGGTTCTAGCCTCGCGGCTATGAACCTCGCGCGTAGGCTGTGGTACAGTAGTTTCGCTCATAAGAACGAGGCTGGCGCGAGTTTTTGCTCTCGAGTTAGGTGAAGGTATGGTTGTCGCGGTAACTTCGCGGCTAGCAACCTTATTGGAGCAGGCAGGCATCTTGCCTTTTTCTTCACGAGAGAGACGCGGTTCTGGCGTAGCTACGCCTGAGGCTTTGCCCAGAGCCTTCTGTTTTGGCCTCCACATCTGCTTTGACAAGGGAGACTTAGGTTCGCAAGGAACCTGACTAGGCACACGCGAGGCTGAAGGGTGTTGGCAGAATTCTGCCTCTGGTTTCTGTTCTGAAACCTTGGTCATGGAGACCTTTCTATGCTTCCGTACATGAATCATTAGACCACCCCCAGAGAGGACTTCTTCAAATTTTTCTTGATCGAAGTGAACGACCAGGTTCTCGAAGGTGAAGGACTTGGACTGCGGGCGTGCTTCCTCGTTGCGCCAGAGGACCGCAGTAGGCTCGCAGAGAGCCTTATCTGTCTCCGCAGAGACTTGTCTTGAAAATTTAGCCAGAGAGGCTCTGGCTGCACCGGCTTTTCTGAATTCAGAGATAAACCCAAAGATCTGTTCGTCGCATTGCGACACTTGGTTCTCAGTAGTGAAGAATTCAATCCCCAGCGGAGTCGCCATCTTGTTTTCCATTGATTTTGCAAAGGGGAAAACTTACTGTAACACCCTGCTCCCGGAATACGTACTTAGTTGCGTATTCAGATTTTTCGATCGTATTTTTCAATTTACTTCTTGTATTTGTTTTGTATTATGAAGTATTTATATGATCGTTTTGTCTTGGATCCGGATTCACGGACTCGGAGTCAGCCCTACTCTGGACCGAGGACCTGATCCTAGAGTATTGCTCGATTTGGTCATTCTGGTATTCCGATTTGGAACTCCTTACCTTCATCTTCTTCCTCCTCCATCTCCATCTCCATGTAAACCACCACAAACTCCAAAACTCCACAAAAGCTTCCACCTTCTCCTTCACCTTCTCCAAAAATACCACCACCATCAAAACCTCTTCACAAAGCCACCACCCTATCATCTCCTCAAGGGCCGGCCACTCCTTTGGATTGGGGCCGAGCTCCTTTTCGTCGGTAATATCTCCGGTGATCATTCCGGTAATCGTTCACGATTATTCCGGTGATCATTCCGGCTCCGGTGATTATTCCGGTAATCGTTTATGATTATTCCGGTAATCATTCCGGTGACAATTGCAACTCTCCGATGGATTATTCCGGTAATCGTTCATGATTATTCCGGTAATCATTCCGGTGACAAGTGTAACTCTCCGTTGATTATTCCGGTAATCGTTTACGATTATTCCGGGACAAACACTAAACACCACCACCAAAGAAATCACCTTCCCTCCTTTCTCTTTGTTTCCTAACGCGGATCTCACCCCCGCGTCTAGGCAATTCCTTAAACGCAATCCGCGCATTCCTGTATTGACACAACGCGGAGCCTATTCCCGCGTCTGTGTTCTTCTTGTGTTAACGCGACGCAGAACCCACGTCCGCGTCTGCGTTCTCCTCACGTTTTGCCTTGAACGCAGACCTCGCGGTTGTGGCATCTATGCAACGCGAACCCCACATCTGCTATTTCCGCGTCTACCATTCTCGCGACACGAACCCCGCGTCTGCTATTCCCGCGTCTGTGATTCCCGTGTCTGTTATTCTCGCGACGCTAACTCCCGCGTCTGCGACCTTCGCATCTCATTCTCAAAACCTGCGTCTCCCTGTGCACTCTCTTTTTCTCTAACTCTTTCTCTCTCTCCTCTTCATATTATTATCTTTCATGGCGCGTGCGCAAGTTCCAGGGACTTCAGAGTTGTCGGCTTTTTAGAGATTTAGGCGAGTGTTCTCGCTTTCCTCTTAACTTCCTATTTCATCGGTTAAGCGAGTGTCCTCGCTCTCGCCTCCATTTGGATTTCCCCGTTTTATCGGGTCGACATGTATTTTATTCCATGTTTACATATATTTACCTGATATGATAACACTTGCCATGCCATTACCTCATTTACATGTTACTACTTGATCCTGACTTATGTTATACCACCTGTCCCCAGTTATGGCTTGACTTATCACCTGACCCCTGTATTCTTGTATTCCTGTATCTCGTATCTCCTGTATTGTGCTAGCATTTGGCGGATCCTGATCTTGAATGGAACTAAGTGCCACACGGAACAAAGTGCCACACCATACACGGTGGGGGCCACCTCTTGAATCTGTGGGGGCCACCTCTAGAATCCACTTCCCTCAGAACAAAGTGCCACATGGAACAAAGTGCCACACATTGCACCTAGTGGGGGCCACCTCTTGAATCTGTGGGGGCCACCTCTTGAATCTGAAGGGCTACTTTTCTCCTGCCTGTGCCGCCGGATGATAGCATGATGTGCCATGATACAGTCACACCTGTTATGAATGACTCCTGTTATGCCTGTTATGTACTCCTGTTATGCCTGTTATGTGTTCCTGTTACTCCGTTGTATGCACTTGGATTACGGTGACATGAGATAAAGGTATATAGATGAGGGTTTCCTTATTTGGATTATTCTTTTGAGGTACTAGTCTCATGAGGCCGTGACCTAAGCTTATACAATCTGTTTTGCTCGTAATCGGGTTTTATATCGGATTTCCTGTTTTATGATGATTATGTTATACCTGTTCATACCTGCTATACTTGTATTCTAATCCTCCTGTCTTCTGTTCTTATCTAATCATATCATGAGTACTTCCTACTTGATATCATTTGTTATATACACACTTGTACTTACCCTTGCTCGCCACTTGGCTTTTGTATCACCACTCGCCTGGGGAGTTTCATCTGACTCCCCTGGATCCTCATGTCCAGGTCATGGAGCTTGGAGCGTGTGGATTCTCCCAGTTGCTGATCAGAGTGGCGCAGCGGTAGCGTGGATCTCCAGCAGACCGCCCAGAGCTCTATCCTTCCAGGCCCCCTGTTCGGCTCCAGAGTTTTCCTATTGTGACTCGGAGCCTCCCTTTTGTACTGTTCATACTTGTACAATTACTTGTATTCTCGCATTTGCGCATATCAGTGATGTAATATTCTTGTAATATTTATCACCTCTGGTGATAACTCTGTAATTGTACTCGTCTGTTGGAATGTATAATGCACCATTTGCTTCCGTACTCTGATTCTTGCCTGTACTGATGCTTAGCGTATATACGTGAGGGTATTTCTGACCGGCGTATATACGTCGCAGTAACGTCTCCGTACCCGCCGGATCGGGGCGTTACAGGGTGGTATCAGAGCTTAGGCTCTACATCCTCAGTACGTCCAGACGGCAAATTAATGGTAAAGAAATTTGCAACTAGAATGCTTGAGTCCTGGTTATACAGTCCAACTACAAGTACAGAGTTATCTATTCTATCTTGATCATCCTTCCTTTGATTCCTTACTTCCATCTTTCCCCTGTTTTGGTTTTTCGAAGCCTTTATACTAACTTAAGATATGGATATACTAGAGGGGTAGTGGCTGGTTCTGAATGAAGCAATTACATGATCTCTTCGGCTAACTCTATGAAGCTCGGTATTCTCAGGATTGATCCACAATCGGGTTATCTTTCAGAAGATGGTATTCGGGTTCTTCTGCGGTTATTCTTTATTCTTGGCTATATCTTTCAGAGTGATCGATGCCTGGTCTTCGGAATTCTTAATTATCGGTCTTCTTTATTTATGATCAGTATTATTCGGCATCGTTCAAAGATTTATGCAGCAGGAAGTGCAGAAGATGTGTCGACTTGAGAGCCCTACCTGTAGTGCTTCATTAATTGGTATAATTCCCGTCCTTGTCCTCTTTGTGTTCAATTTACCCCTTATCGAAAATGCGAGGACGCAATTTTTTGTAAGGTGGATGGATTGTAAACCCTGCTCCCGGAATACGTACTTAGTTGCGTATTCAGATTTTTCGATCGTATTTTTCAATTTACTTCCTGTATTTGTTTTGTATTATGAAGTATTTATATGATCGTTTTGTCTTGGATCCGGATTCACGGACTCGGAGTCAGCCCTACTCTGGACCGAGGACCTGATCCTAGAGTATTGCTCGATTTGGTCATTCTGGTATTCCGATTTGACCGATTTTAGTTTTAAACACCATTTTCCAATATTTTAGATTTTTTGTGATTTTTTAGAATTTTCCTGAATTAAATGGAAAATCTTCAAAACCGGTGTCGACCAGCTCCGCTGACCGACTTCTGGATTTTTAATTTACAAATGGAGTCAAATTTGGAGAAACCGCTTTCACATATTTTCTTAGAATAATATTTACTATCTTAATTCATTTTTTGGGCATTTTCAGAATTTATCAGATTTCTGCCCGAGTTGGTGTGGACCGATATTGACGGCCGATTTCAGGATTTTTAATTTCAAAACTATAAAGAATTTCTTAAAACGAATTTCACTATAATTCTTAGGATAATATTCCTGATTTTTGATAATTTTTGCGGGTCGTTCCGAGATACTTGATTTTCGGACGATTTCGGTATTTTTCCGAATGTTTTCCGCATCCGCAACTGAATCCCGGGAATCCGCCACTTTCATTATTTTCATTTTCTCTTCCAAGAGAATATCTTCTCTTTTCATTTTCTTTTCCTTTTTCCTTTTTCTTTCCTTCCTTTTTCTTTCCACCAAATTCTCCAACCTTCTCCATTCTTCCATTTTCTTCCACCAAAATATCTTCTCCTCCAAAAATATCTTCTCCAAAATATCCAACTCCTCTCCCATCACCAAGGTCGGCAAAGAGAGACACCTCACCCCACCATTTTACAAATAACCCCCTCTCTTTTCCATTTTTACATCATCTTCACAAATCCATTCCTATATAAACTTTTCCTTCTCCTTTCTCCTTCATTTTTCTCTTCACCAACACCTTAACCACCACCAATTCCTCCTTCATCTCCACCACAACAACCACCACTACAACTTCTCCAACTCCTTACCTTCATCTTCTTCCTCCTCCATCTCCATCTCCATGTAAACCACCACAAACTCCAAAACTCCACCAAAGCTTCCACCTTCTCCTTCACCTTCTCCAAAAATACCACCACCATCAAAACATCTTCACAAAGCCACCACCCTATCATCTCCTCAAGGGCCGGCCACTCCTTTGGATTGGGCCGAGCTCCTTTTCGTCGGTAATATCTCCGGTGATCATTCCGGTATTCGTTCACGATTATTCCGGTGATCATTCCGGCTCCGGTGATTATTCCGGTAATCGTTTATGATTATTCCGGTAATCATTCCGGTGACAATTGCAACTCTCCGATGGATTATTCCGGTAATCGTTCACGATTATTCCGGTAATCATTCCGGTGACAAGTGCAACTCTCCGTTGATTATTCCGGTAATCGTTTACGATTATTCCGGGACAAACACTAAACACCACCACCAAAGAAATCACCTTCCCTCCTTTCTCTTTGTTTCCTAACGCGGATCTCACCCCCGCGTCTAGGCAATTCCTTAAACGCAATCCGCGCATTCCTGTATTGACACAACGCGGAGCCTATTCCCGCGTCTGTGTTCTTCTTGTGTTAACGCGACGCAGAACCCACGTCCGCGTCTGCGTTCTCCTCACGTTCTGCCTTGAAAGCAGACCTCGCGGTTGTGGCATCTATGCAACGCGAACCCCGCGTCTGCTATTTCCGCGTCTACCATTCTCGCGACGCGAACCCCGCGTCTGCTATTCCCGCGTCTGTGATTCCCGTGTCTGTTATTCTCGCGACGCTAACTCCCGCGTCTGCGACCTTCGCATCTCATTCTCAAAACCTGCGTCTCCCTGTGCACTCTCTTTTTCTCTAACTCTTTCTCTCTCTCCTCTTCATATTATTATCTTTAATGGCGCGTGCGCAAGTTCCAGGGACTTCAGAGTTGTCGGCTTTTTAGAGATTTAGGCGAGTGTTCTCGCTTTCCTCTTAACTTCCTATTTCATCGGTTAAGCGAGTGTCCTCGCTCTCGCCTCCATTTGGATTTCCCCGTTTTATCGGGTCGACATGTATTTTATTCCATGTTTACATATATTTACCTGATATGATAACACTTGCCAAGCCATTACCTCATTTACATGTTACTACTTGATCCTGACTTATGTTATACCACCTGTCCCCAGTTATGACTTGACTTATCACCTGACCCCTGTATTCTTGTATTCCTGTATCTCGTATCTCCTGTATTGTTGCTAGCATTTGGCGGATCCTGATCTTGAATGGAACTAAGTGCCACACGGAACAAAGTGCCACACCATACACGGTGGGGGCCACCTCTTGAATCTGTGGGGGCCACCTCTAGAATCCACTTCCCTCAGAACAAAGTGCCACATGGAACAAAGTGCCACACATTGCACCTAGTGGGGGCCACCTCTTGAATCTGTGGGGGCCACCTCTTGAATCTGAAGGGCTACTTTTCTCCTGCCTGTGCCGCCGGATGATAGCATGATGTGCCATGATACAGTCACACCTGTTATGAATGACTCCTGTTATGCCTGTTATGTACTCCTGTTATGCCTGTTATGTGTTCCTGTTACTCCGTTGTATGCACTTGGATTACGGTGACATGAGATAAAGGTATATAGATGAGGGTTTCCTTATTTGGATTATTCCTTCGAGGTACTAGTCTCATGAGGCCGTGACCTAAGCTTATACAATCTGTTTTGCTCGTAATCGGGTTTTATATCGGATTTCCTGTTTTATGATGATTATGTTATACCTGTTCATACCTGCTATACTTGTATTCTAATCCTCCTGTCTTCTATTCTTATCTAATCATATCATGAGTACTTCCTACTTGATATCATTTGTTATATACACACTTGTACTTACCCTTGCTCGCCACTTGGCTTTTGTATCACCACTCGCCTGGGGAGTTTCATCTGACTCCCCTGGATCCTCATGTCCAGGTCATGGAGCTTGGAGCGTGTGGATTCTCCCAGTTGCTGATCAGAGTGGCGCAGCGGTAGCGTGGATCTCCAGCAGACCGCCCAGAGCTCTATCCTTCCAGGCCCCCTGTTCGGCTCCAGAGTTTTCCTGTTGTGACTCGGAGCCTCCCTTTTGTACTGTTCATACTTGTACAATTACTTGTATTCTCGCATTTGCGCATATCAGTGATGTAATATTCTTGTAATATTTATCACCTCTGGTGATAACTCTGTAATTGTACTCGTCTATTGGAATGTATAATGCACCATTTGCTTCCGTACTCTGATTCTTGCCTGTACTGATGCTTAGCGTATATACGTGAGGGTATTTCTGACCTGCGTATATACGTCGCAGTAACGTCTCCGTACCCGCCGGATCGGGGCGTTACACTTACAAATAAAAAGAGTCGAGGAGCTAAATTACAAGTATTCTAAAAAGATTACAAGTAGATCTCCTCTGAGATTCTGGAGAAGTGTACCGATAGGAGTCTGGTCAGCGCGCGACCACTTTGTCCCTTTGACGATGCGAGCGATGAGATTCACTTCTCGCCTGGTTCAGGGAATCAGAGAACAGAAGGTTGGTAGAACCCTCTTGTTACTTCTCAAAACCGCCTTCAATTAGGAATTCCTTCTCGCCTGATTCCGGAGATTCCTTGAGAAGAAGGTATTAGGGTATCAGTACCCTGATTAGAGAAGTGATTCTCTAAAAGTCTCTGAATTCAAGAGAATAGATCTCTGTTTGTATGCGCGGTGCGTCCTTACACGTTGTGAAGAAGTCGTCTCTCTCTCTCCGTCCAGTCCGTCTGTAGAGGTCTCTGGAACCGGTCTTCTCTCCTTGTGCCCCTGGTGGGCTATTTATAGGGAGAGCAGGGGTATAATTGTCCCTTGAAAATATAGAAATAGATTGAATCAAATCTGTTTAAATCTGAAAAGTAGCCTTGCTGCGAGGCTATGATCGGCTTCTGCGAAGTTAGAACTAGCAGGTCGGTTGATCCTCTTGATCTGTTTTGATCCTTTCCATATCGTTGGAGGATTTCTCCTGATCCTCTTACTCGTTTTAGAAGAGTCAAGAGATTACGGCAATCAACTGCCAAATTTGATCTCAGATCTGATCTTGATTAGATCTGGTCTTGATTCAATCAGATTTGATCTCATCCTGAGATTTAAATGGTCAATAGGTTGACCATAGCAGACCTGCAGCGGCGCTGCCCGCATTGAGCTCACAGCGGAGCTGGATGGCGCATGTGACGAAGTCAGAGGATAGCCCTTCAGCGGAGCTAGATATCGTCTGTGGCGAAGTTAGAAGACAGCTCTTCAGCGGAGCTAGATGTCGTCTGTGGCGAAGTTACCGAACATCCTTCTGCGCGGTTGCGTGTGGTTTCAAGCGAAGTTAACTCTCTGCGGAGTTAGCTGAGCACTTCCGGCGAAGCTATGAGTTAGCTTCCTGACGGAGCTGTGAATGGCTTTAAGGCGAAGTTAGGTGATCTTAGCCTCTCAAGCGAGGCTATCCCTTTGGGCTCATGCGATACTAAGTACTAGCATCTTAGACCTGCTGAGATCTGTTTAGAGACAATCTGGGCTTAGAATCCAAATTGCTTCTCTGTCCCTCGGAGATGGGTGAAAACTGGTCGTCAGCTTATCTGTCACTTGTCTTTTGTAAATGTCAATAAGTACAGAACTGGTCGTCAGCTTGTCTATCGCTTGTCTTTTGTAAATGTCAACAAGTTTAGATATTGTTCAGACCAATCAGCATATCTTTCACTTGTCTTTTATAAATGTCAACAAGTTTAGACATTGTTCGGGCCAGTCAGAATCTCGTCTTTTTTTAAGTGTCTACAGTACCCTTTACCAACAAATTGTCCATTCCTAGTCATTACAATTTTATCAGATTCAAAGCAGACCTTAACTCCAGCTTTTTCAAGAAGGGAAACAGAAATGAGGTTCCAACGAATCTCAGGAACATGAAGCACATCTGTAAGAGAAAGGGTCTTCCCTGAAGTAAGCTTGAGAAGCACCTTTCCCTTACCCACAACGGGTGAGGGCCTCGAATCGCCCATGAACACTTGTTCACCATCATCAACAGAGGAGTAAGAAGAGAAAGCTCCTCTGTCGGCACATATATGTCGGGTTGCCCCGGAATCATCACCCAATTCTTATTATGTGCAACCATGTTAACTTCAGAGATTACAACAACAATAATGTCACTCTCAACCAGGCTAGCTTGTGGTTTGGATGGAGCCTCACCAGTCTTCCGGAACCTAAACTGTGCTGAGTAGTATCCGGATTTGTCACACACAAAACAGTTTCCTTTCTTCTTAAAAGTAGAATTAGGGTTTCTTTTCATCTTAGGGTTCTGATTTGGTTTGAAGTTTGGCTTATGAAAATATTTCTTTGGTTTAGAAGGCTTGCTTTCAATTAGATTTGCCTTGGAAGTAAACTCCTTGGCCCTTTCAGTTTTCTCTCTCTCTAATTTTCTCTTCAATTCTAATATGAATTATTACATCTTCAAGGTTCATTTGTTTTCTTTTATGCTTCAGTTCTTTCTTGTAATCTTTTCATGAGTCGGGTAGTTTTTCAATTAGGGCTCCAGCAACAAAGGCTTCAGGTAGGGTGATATTTTTATTTTTAAGATCATCAATTAGAATATGGTATTCATGAATTTGAGAAGAAATATCTTTTTCATCAGACATGAAAAAATTCAGAAAATTTCCAATAGCAAATTTTTGAGTTCCAGCATCTTCAAGAATGTATTTCTTATTAAGACTTTCTCAAATTTCAGTAGCAGTTTTATAAGGACAGTAAGCATCAAATAGTGCATTGCTAAGTGTGCTGAGAATGATGTGTCTACAGATTTTGTTGGCCTTTTCCCAGTTTTGCAATTCCTTTTCTTTCTCTGGTTTAGGATCAGTTATAGCAAAGGCATAACCAGTTACATCAAGTGTAGACATAACCTTTTCTTGCCATCTTTTATAGTGGGTTCCATTAAATGGTTCAATCCTAGATATGTCAGGCAGAGACTTAACATTAGTAGCAGCAACCATAGCAGTATCCATATCTACTCTTAATATTATTGTAAAATGATATACGAAATACTGCTAAGCTATTTAAATTAAACTTTCAAGAAGGAAAGAACTTCTCTATTTTGATCGAGGCGTGCGGAGCACTGTCCTTAAGAGTAGATCGCGCCCCTCAGAGAGAGATCTCGGTGCAGCAGGTTGATGGCGGCCTACCCTCCAGGATTCAACGATCGCTGGTCCTGCAAACGTGCATTCGCAATGCACAGGCCCTCGAACAGCTCGGTTTTCTTTCCTCCAGAGATGCAGGGTAGAACTGAAGGGTTTAAGAAATTTTTCAGAGGAAGAGGAAGATGGTTGAGTTCTGTGTTTTTGAGAGCAGGGAATATGTCCTTTATAAAGAGAGTTTTTCATCATTAGAAAATCCTTGGGCAGAGAAACAATCCTTGGACAGAGAACCAATCTTGTGACAGGATTACTTCAGGGAAAGTGTCATTGCAGAACTTGGGCAGAGAGCTCTCAACGGCTAACTCTGATATGACAGGATATGGAAAGATACGAATCTCAACAGCTATCTCTGACCCAAATATTATGACAGGATTTGGAAAGATTTTATTTTAATTTTAAATTTAAAAATAAAATTGGCAAAACTTAGCCTATTCGGGCACACCCGCGAGGCTTTGAAACCCAGATTTGCACCCCTCCTGCGCGTGCGATGCGGGCGCACATGCGCATTAAGGTTTTCTGGATCCGGTAACCCAATTTTCTTCACTGAGCCTCAATGGGCTTGTGTGCGCGTGAGCACCCCCTGGTTTCTAGCCCACACAACCCATCATGAAAGGGACTCCATATATAAACACTAAAGAGTTCTTTTCCTATCCAATGTGGGACTAAAAGAACTTGGCTTAATTTTAAAATACTCTCAAAATACTAACAACACACACAATTCAAGTTTTAAAATATGATTTAATATCTAGTTTTTCTCATTTTAGTATTTTATAAAGGTTCAATGTTTGATACATGTCCCATATTTTTTCAAGATTTCATATCCTATTTCTAATATGTATCCTGAAGCATTTGCATTACCAAATACTTTTTATAACTCGTATAAAATTTTCAAAATTAGTTTATATTCATTATTTACAGAAAATTATCTTTTCAGGCTTGGTCGGTCGACCGGGCGATCGACCAGACCACGGGGTCATTTTGACCTATGACTGTGCACGATGTGCACGTTTGTCGGGCGACCGAGCGGTCGACCGGCAAACCTAACGGTCAATCAGGAGGTCGACCGACTGGCACTAGCCTGATCTCAATTGAGACCGGTCGACCGGGCGGTCGACCGATGCCAATGGTTAGTTCAAAACATTGAACTACCGTTTGACTGGGCGGTCGATCGATGTTCTAGCACTGCTACAGTAACGACTAGTTTTTGAAATCTATTTCTTTGACTTTTTTCTCAATGTGTATTTTCCCCCTCTTTTTGGGGCTAATCTCTCTCTATGACCTGATAGGCTATTCTAACTGTCTTTTAATATTTGCCCATATATAGGGTTCATTTGTAGAGGATTAAGTACAACAAGATAATTAGTTTGAAAATATTTGAGAAATCAAGTTTATTCAAGAGAAAATTTTTCAAGTTTTCTTACTTCAAATACTCTCATTTCAAAATTATTTTCTGCAAGTTTTTAGTTCTTAGATTGAAATATTTTAACTGATTTTCTCTTTCACAAACATCTTACACTTCAACTCACATCAAATACTATAGGAAGATGTAAAGGGATTGTTTGTGAACTTTGTGGTTATCAAGAGCTTATTAAACTCATTGGCTTAGTGCTACCTCTTGTGTAAAGTATTGAGAGTTGGAGTTGTCTACTCCAGCCTTGAGTAGACCTTGTAATTTCTTTATGGAGGATCCTTTGAAGACAGATCCTTAATAGATAGTGAAATCCTTCACGAAGTGAAGGTGGGGACGTAGAGCTTGGTGCTCGAACTTCGAAACAAATTTCTTGTGTTTGTGATTATTTTCTCTCTTACTCTTACTCTTTATTTGCTTGTACTTGTGTCTTTATTTCTATTTCTCTTGCTAGCATCATTCTTTTTTGTTGGTTTTCACTCTCTAAATCAAGAAAGTAATTTAGCACCTCAATTTATTGTCTAGAGGAATATAAAGGAGAAGTTCTACAGCTCTTCATAGAAAATCCGGCTTTACTTCTTGATATGTTTTGATCATTTGCATCATTCATATTATA
Source organism: Agave tequilana (assembly GCA_038442645.1). Lineage (NCBI taxonomy): Eukaryota > Viridiplantae > Streptophyta > Magnoliopsida > Asparagales > Asparagaceae > Agave > Agave tequilana. The sequence continues at coordinate 101,611 of JAVJIF010009707.1, forward strand.
AATATTGTTGCATTTTCGCATATGGACCCTTATATTAGCATTACACTTATTCACCCCCTCTAGGTATACTTTCACCAACGTGACCCCCGCGTTTCACTAGAGTCGCGCTTCAAACAAGCTCAACGCGGGGCTCATGTTCAAAAACATCTAACGCGATACCCGCATTTCAAAGACAAGATAAGGATCGCATCTTCAATGAAATTCGCATTCAAAGAAGACCAACATGACAGTTGTGTCCCCGACAACAGCGCTAAAATTTGATTGAGTAAAAACTTGCACACAAAAATTTTGCCCGCACATAAAAATACAGAATTTCAGAATTGAAGAATAGAAGTACAATTTCTCAATACTACCGCTATAGCGAGTGGCTATGCGGGTCGGGATTTACAAAGAGGGACTTGCGATGGAAGCGTGTTGTAAGTCTCTTTTAAGTTCACAAAAAAATTGGTTAAAACTTCTTCTTTGCTTTTAAAAGGAAATAGAGCTATGTTAATTTGTGAAAGTGGTAGATTGGAGAATATGATGATTTTGAAAAATGAAAAATAAAGTTTATACAAAGATTTGGAAAGAGTAAATAAAAAAGAGTTGTGATTGGATCTAAACTAATGGATAAAAAGAGAGGAAGAAAACCAAAAAAATACTTACCTTATTTAGTTGATGACTTATCTTAGATTCGTTGCATGTTTACCTTGATATGGAGGCGATCAGCGGATAACTTATAAGATTAAACTCAATTTCAGTTCACATTACATCATCAAGGCTTCTTCGAGTATGTATGAAATGACGCAAACATAGGGAGGAATCCATTATCATGAGCTATCAGTGACACTCGATAAGGTAAGGCAATACCGATGCTATTCGACACACTTAGATTTGAAAATCACCTAGAGGGGGGGTGAATAGGTGATGAAGCTAATCAAAGGGCAATTTAAAAAATTATGAAGCAAGTGAATGCAAATGCAATGCAACAATCTCCCAAAACAAGACTAAGAGCCGTATGCCCCTTGCGGGGTTCTGAACTCCTTCCTCCGGCTTCCTCGTAAAATGAGTTAGAGGTGCGCAATGCAACCTTGTTGTATGGGATTTTGATTGACAAGATGAAGTATGATGAAAATGGCAATAGTAATCAAAAAACACAAAGTAATAGCAAGGGAAAGTAAACCAATCGCAAACACAAAGATATGTTATCGAGTTCGAGCACCCAGCTCTACTCCCCGCCTTCCCCAGAAGGATTCTAGCTACTTCCACTATCACAAAGATCAATTACAATGGAGTACCCAACTCCTACAATTTCAGCACAATTGAATTCCTTAGTAATCAAAAGATCACAAACTCTCTCTTTCAAATATCTCTTCCCTTACAAAGGTCCTTAGAGAATATTGAGAAGGAATGAAGCTCTTGTGTAAGTGAAGAAAATGAAATCAAATCAGAGAGTATTATCAAGAAAACACTTCTGAAATGAGTGAGAAATATCAGCACAAAAACCAAGAAAAATAGCTCTTTTGAATATCACAAACTTTGAATTTTTCTCTTGAATAATTGTTGTAAAGAAACTCTCCCCAAACACCCCTATTTATAGGAGAGGGCTAGGGTTTAGGGTTAGGAATTAATTACTGAAGATTAGGAAGTAATTAGTTCCAAATATACCCTCCAACGGATTTTTAATTTCAAAAATCAAGTTTAAAACAGCTATTAAAAAATCTGCCCGTTACTGTTCAACGGACACATCGGTCGACTGGCCCGGTCGACCGGTAGTTCAAAAAATCAGACCGTTATGAACTATCGGTCGACCGATCCGGTCGACTGCTCCTGACTGAGACTTAAAATAAAATTCCGGTCGACCGATCCGGTCGACTGGAAAGATACAGAGAGCAGAACAAGGCTATCGGTCGACCGATCCGGTCGACTGATGCCTGACTGAGACTCAAAACAATATCCCGGTCGACTGTCGGTAGACTGTCGGTCGACCGACATATATGCACACGGATACGTGCACTCTGCCAGGACTTCGGTCGACTGGTCCGGTCGACCGGACCAGCCTGACACAGACACGGTCGACTGTCGGTAGACTGCCGGTCGACCGGGCCAGGTCAGAAAATGAAAATAAAACAGGATTTTGAAGAGAATAAAATTTTTATCAAAACTATTTTGAACACAAATTCAGTATATAACATAATAAAGAATTTGTAGAAGAAAGATTTAGTATTAAAATATTTTTGTATATTTTATAGGAAATAAACTTAGAAAAGACATACGCGTGAAAACGTGTGTGTTTGAGCTTCAAACCTACTCTCTATTCTTTAACATGCTATAAAGCTAGAAAATAAAACCTAAGGACCTCTGAAGCAATCTTTGAGCTATCCAATGCCTTGCTAGTGCCTTCTCTTCTATGATCCTTCCTTGATGTGCAATTTGCCTTCAATGCTTGTTGGAACTTAGAAGTTTTTGCAAAAGCGAAGCGAATGAACTCTAAACATGGTACAAAACCTGAAACTCATCTTAGACAAAAGATTAGTACCAAATAGCACTTATTTGGTTTGTTATCATCAAAACACAAAACAATGGAGAGTGTAACCTCTTGGGCCAACAATCTCCCCCTTTTTGATGATGACAAAACAAATAGGCTATTAACAAAAATATAGGGAGGAGAAAACTCCCCCTTAAATTATGCTATATTTAAAACATATAAAAATGCTCTAGATACCAATAATTGAAATGATAAATAGAAGTGATGCACCAATTATTGAAGTCAATTTAAAACAACAATACAATACAAATAAAACTCAAAACTTGCACTTGATATCAAAAACACCAAAAATCTATCAAAAACACCAAAAATCAAAATTGCTCCTTGATACCAATTTTAAACAAAAATACCAACTAAAATACAAAAACCAAAAACTCATAAACCAAAACATCATATAAATTCATATGGAACCAAGACCAAATGAACTTATTTTTGTCCATGTAAACTTATTCTCCCCCTTTTTGTCATACATCAAAAAGGGTTAGAAAAACATGTTTAATCAATAATACACATATTTAACTCTCCACAAATAAACGAAAATCTAGCAAAATCAAGTGGTTTTGTGAAAATATCGGCTAGTTGAAAATCGGTGGAAACATAATCAATATCTATATCACCTTTCTCAAAATGATCTCTAAGAAAGTGATATCTAATCTCAATGTGCTTGGTCTTACTATGTTGATTTGCATTTTTGGTTAGATGAATAGTACTAGTATTATCACAAAATATTTTAATATTTTTATAATGCAAATCATAATCAAGGAGAGTATGTTTCATCCAAAGGACTTGTGCACAACAAGCCCCCGCGGCAACAAACTCCGCCTCGGCGGTTGATAGAGCTACGGAATTTTGCTTCCTAGAGGACCATGAAACAAGACAATTACCGAGAAATTGACATGTCCCACTAGTACTCTTTCTATCTACTCTACAACCCGCATAGTCGGCGTCCGAATAACTAATCATAGAAAAATCTATAGTTTTCGGATACCAAAGACCTAAACCAATCGTTCCCTTAACATATCGAATAATGCGTTTTACGGCAATTAAATGAGATTCCTTGGGACACGATTGAAATCTAGCACAAAGACACACACTAAACATGATATCCGGCCTACTTGCCGTTAAATATAAAAGACTACCTATCATGCTTCTAAACAATTTAATATCAACATTTTTACCTTGTTCGTCCTTATCAAGCTTGGTTGTTGTAGCCATGGGAGTGTTGCAAGCTTTAGCGTCTTCAAGTCCAAACCTCTTCACGAGTTCCTTAGCGTATTTGGCTTGAGAGATGAAGTTCCCATCATGCAATTGCTTGACTTGGAGTCCAAGAAAAAGTTGAGCTCACCCATGGAGGACATTTCGAATTCTTGTTGCATTACCTTTTCAAAATCCTTGCATAAAACTTCATTAGTAGAACCGAAAATAATATCATCAACATAAATTTGGACAATTAAAATATCATTATCAACATGCTTAGTGAAGAGAGTGGTGTCTACTTTGCCTTTAATAAAGTTATTTGAAATTAGAAAACTTGAAAGCCTTTCATACCAAGCTCTTGGAGCTTGTTTTAAACCATACAAAGCCTTATCAAGTTTGAAAACAAAATCGGGATGAATATGATCGATAAAACCGGGAGGTTGAGAAACATAAACTTCTTCATTAAGAAAACCATTTAAAAATGCACTTTTTACATCCATTTGAAAAAGTTTGAAATTTTTAAAAGATGCATAAGCTAGTGTTATCCGTATGGCTTCAAGCCGTGCTACGGGTGCAAAGGATTCCTCAAAGTCGATTCCCTCAACTTGAGTGTAACCTTGGGCCACTAACCTAGCTTTATTCCTAATGATATTTCCGGACTCATCCATCTTGTTTCTAAAGATCCACTTAGTACCAATTATTGGTCTATCGTGGGGCTTAGGAACAAGGTGCCAAACTTGGTTGCGCTCAAATTGATTGAGTTCCTCTTGCATGGCAAGCAACCAATATGGGTCCGTCTCGGCTTCGAGACTGCCTTTGGGTTCAAAATGAGAAATGAAAGCAAAGTTACCACATAGGTCATGGAGTTTGGAGCGCGTTGTGACTCCTCTTGAAGCGTCACCGATGATGAGCTCCTTAGGATGATTTGTAGCATATCTCCAAGCTTTGGGAAGCGGTTGAGTGCTTTCCTCATTATCCTTTTGAACTTCACCTAAAGGTTCTTGCTTATCTTCTTGAGCGGGTGAGTCCTTCAAGGATAGTTTCTCCATGCTTTCACCTAATGGTTCAATCTCTACAACATTCTCAACAAACACATAAGACTCCTCAAACTTAACATGCATAGTTTCTTCAATAGTAAGTGAAGATCTAATGAAAACTCTATATGCTTTGCTAGTAGAGGAATATCCAACAAAGATAGCCTCATAAGCTTTAGCATCAAATTTACCCAAATTCTCTTTTGTATTTAAAACAAAACACTTGCATCCAAAAACTTTGAAATATGAAACATTTGGTTTTCTAAAATGATACATTTCAAAAGAAGTTTTAGAAGAATTTTTGCATAAATAAATACGGTTTGATATATAGCATGCGGTGTTTACGGCCTCGGCCCATAAATATTGAGGGAGGTCGTATTCACTTATCATTGTCCTAGCCATCTCTTGAAGTGTTCTATTTTTCCTTTCTACAACTCCATTTTGTTGTGGAGTTCTAGGACAAGACATTTCATGCTTAATTCCCTTTTCATCACAATAAGTCATGAAGAGTTGGTTCACAAATTCACCACCTCTATCACTCCTTATTTTCAAAATCGGAAAACCTTTTTCTTTTTCAACTCTTTTTCTAAAAATCTTAAAGTGAGAAAAAGTTTGATCTTTATTTTGCAAAAAGAAAACCCAAGTAAATCGAGAGAAATCATCAACTAAAACAAATGCAAATCTACTTCCATTTAAGCTTTTAGTTTTAGTTGGTCCAAATAAATCCATGTGAATTAATTCTAGAGGTCTAGTTGACATGATATCCTTGATTGGTTTAAAGGAAGACTTGGTTTGTTTCCCAAGTTGGCACGCACCACAAATGCGGTCTTTCTCAAAACTCAAGCAAGGAATACCCTTCACCAATTCCTTTGAATTAATTCTATAAAGATGTTCAAAAGAAGCATGTCCTAATCTTCTATGCCAAAGCCATGAATTTTCATCAAAAGCATTTAAACACTTAGTAGAACACTCTACATTAAGCATGTCAATTATATAAACATTATCATCACGAAAACCGGTTAAAATACAATCATTCGATTTAATATCAAAAATCTTACAAGAAGTGTCATCAAAAACAACTTTAAGACCACGATCACAAAATTGACTAATACTAAGCAAATTATGTTTCAAACCATCAACTAAAACAACATTCTCAATAATAGGAGATGAACCAATTTGAATATTACCAATACCAATGATTTTGCCTTTGGAATCATCCCCGAAGGTGACGGAGCCACCTTCCATGTACCTTGATAGGGTTGTGAAGTTGTTGATATCCCATGTCATGTGTCTTGAACAACCACTATCAAGGTACCACCGCTCCCTACGTCTTGGAGCCTTGGTGTGTACCTACATCAAACAAATTAGGGCTTGATTTTGGTACCCACATTTTCTTGGGTCCATGAGGGTTAGAACCATTAACCCAAATAAGATTATTTGAGCTATGCAATTTATCATAACAAAATTTAGCTAAATGTCCATTTTTGCCACAATATGTACATCTATAAACTCTACCATATTTAAATGCATAATGAGTGTGTGATTTGTGAGCATTGGCATTGTGAGCATGAAAAGATTTAGCATGAGAAGTATTATTTGAAGTGTGAGCATGTGGAATCTTAGCATGAGAAACTTTATCATGAGAAGTATTCTTTTTAGAAAATTTTTCTTCAAGCTTCTTAGTATTAAAAGCACAATCTTTTAAAACTTTTTCAAAATCACTCATTTTAGATTTAAGAGAAGAAATTTCTTTATTATCAACAATAGGGGTTTTACCCTTGCAAGAAATCTTATAAGCATCAAAATCATTTTGAATAACAACAAGATTGGAAGAAAGATCATCTTTTTCTTTTGTAACCAAAGCAAGTTGGTTTTTGAGAAAAGCAACTTCTTTTTGCAATTTAAAGCATTTTCTTGTTATCATAAGTCTCGGAAAGTTCTACAAAAGCATGAACTAGAACTTCCTTACTCAAATCATCATCATTATCATCTATAGATTCAAGAGTTTGAGGGTTTACCTTGGGTGTGTTTGCCATGAAACACATGTTTGCGGTATCCACTTGTTCTTCTTCGGACTCGCTTTCCGAATCCCATGTGGCCTTGTAAGCTTTCTTTTCATCTTGTTTCTTTGGCTTGAAGGAGGAAGTCATTCTTTTCTTGAACTCCGGACAATCGGCCATGATGCGTCCGGGCTTGCGGCAATTGTAGCAAATGATCCTCTTCTCCTCTTTGCCTTCAAACTTTCTCCGAAAATTTTGCTTGTTCTTCCGGTACATCCTCTTGATGTTGCGCACTAGGAGGGAGAGCTCCTCATCTTCTTCTTCATCTTCTTCATCATCTTCAATGGTGGATGAAGACTTGAAAGCTATGGACTTTTTCTTTGTTGGAGCCGCCTCTTCTCTTGCCTTCTTCTCCATCTCATGGGTTTTTAGGTTCCCAATGAGATTTATGATGTCCATCTCGTCCTTGTCATTCAACTCCTTTAAGGTGGTGGCCTTGATCTCCCAAGATGGAGGAAGAGCCCGTATCACCTTGCGCACCTTTTGATCATTGGAGATGACGTCACCTAATGAAGAAAGACCATTAGTGATTTTTGTGAAACGAGTAATCATGCAATCAATGGTTTCATCATCAAGCATCTTAAATGATTCATATTGAGACCTCAAGAGATCTATTTTAGCTCTCTTGACTTGTGAAGTCCCTTCATGCGTGACCAATAAGTGTTGCCAAATCTCATAGGCGGATTGGCAATGAATTACCCGTGTAAGGTCATCCTCATTCAAGGCGGTTAAAAGGGAGTTTTGGGCTTTGGAGTTAGCCTCATATTCTTTAAGGTCTAGGTCGGTCCAAGTGCTCTCATCCTCATCGGGTACTTCATAGGGTTTGGTAAGAGACTTAGCCACTAAGCTACCTAGTGATTGCAAAAAGATAGTCATCCTAACCTTCCAAATAGGGAAATTTAGGCCATCAAATTTAGGTGGGGATTTAATGTTGTCGGCCATGTTTACTAGTGTATGTATGGATGAATGAAAGTGTTGATTAGCAATATTTTAGGATCTCTCTAAGGATGTTAAGCCACACCTAGAGTCCAAGCTCTGATACCAATTGAAAATCACCTAGAGGGGGGGTGAATAGGTGATGAAGCTAATCAAAGGGCAATTTAAAAAATTATGAAGCAAGTGAATGCAAATGCAATGCAACAATCTCCCAAAACAAGACTAAGAGCCGTATGCCCCTTGCGGGGTTCTGAACTCCTTCCTCCGGCTTCCTCGTAAAATGAGTTAGAGGTGCGCAATGCAACCTTGTTGTATGGGATTTTGATTGACAAGATGAAGTATGATGAAAATGGCAATAGTAATCAAAAAACACAAAGTAATAGCAAGGGAAAGTAAACCAATCGCAAACACAAAGATATGTTATCGAGGTTCGAGCACCCAGCTCTACTCCCCGCCTTCCCCAGAAGGATTCTAGCTACTTCCACTATCACAAAGATCAATTACAATGGAGTACCCAACTCCTACAATTTCAGCACAATTGAATTCCTTAGTAATCAAAAGATCACAAACTCTCTCTTTCAAATATCTCTTCCCTTACAAAGGTCCTTAGAGAATATTGAGAAGGAATGAAGCTCTTGTGTAAGTGAAGAAAAATGAAATCAAATCAGAGAGTATTATCAAGAAAACACTTCTGAAATGAGTGAGAAATATCAGCACAAAACCAAGAAAAATAGCTCTTTTGAATATCACAAACTTTGAATTTTTCTCTTGAATAATTGTTGTAAAGAAACTCTCCCCAAACACCCCTATTTTATAGGAGAGGGCTAGGGTTTAGGGTTAGGAATTAATTACTGAAGATTAGGAAGTAATTAGTTCCAAATATACCCTCCAACGGATTTTTAATTTCAAAAATCAAGTTTAAAACAGCTATTAAAAAATCTGCCCGTTACTGTTCAACGGACACATCGGTCGACTGGCCCGGTCGACCGGTAGTTCAAAAAATCAGACCGTTATGAACTATCGGTCGACCGATCCGGTCGACTGCTCCTGACTGAGACTTAAAATAAATTCCGGTCGACCGATCCGGTCGACTGAAAGATACAGAGAGCAGAACAAGGCTATCGGTCGACCGATCCGGTCGACTGATGCCTGACTGAGACTCAAACAATATCCCGGTCGACTGTCGGTAGACTGTCGGTCGACCGACATATATGCACACGGATACGTGCACTCTGCCAGGACTTCGGTCGACTGGTCCGGTCGACCGGACCAGCCTGACACAGACACGGTCGACTGTCGGTAGACTGCCGGTCGACCGGGCCAGGTCAGAAAACGAAAATAAAACAGGATTTTGAAGAGAATAAAATTTTTATCAAAACTATTTTGAACACAAATTCAGTATATAACATAATAAAGAATTTGTAGAAGAAAGATTTAGTATTAAAATATTTTTGTATATTTTATAGGAAATAAACTTAGAAAAGACATACGCGTGAAACGTGTGTGTTTGAGCTTCAAACCTACTCTCTATTCTTTAACATGCTATAAAGCTAGAAAATAAAACCTAAGGACCTTTGAAGCAATCTTTGAGCTATCCAATGCCTTGCTAGTGCCTTCTCTTCTATGATCCTTCCTTGATGTGCAATTTGCCTTCAATGCTTGTTGGAACTTAGAAGTTTTTGCAAAAGCGAAGCGAATGAACTCTAAACATGGTACAAAACCTGAAACTCATCTTAGACAAAAGATTAGTACCAAATAGCACTTATTTGGTTTGTTATCATCAAAACACAAAACAATGGAGAGTGTAACCTCTTGGGCCAACAAGATTATCATCAAAACCAAAAAGAAGAAGGAAAGTAAAAGAGAAAGAACATAAAAAAATATAATCTTATATTTAATGAAGTAACGATAAAATAAAATGAGAACAACTTACACCAATGTCACTCTCTGTACAAGCTTCACTCTCATTCTCCCATGAAATCTAATCTCCTCTGAATTACATAAATGAAAACTAAAAATTACATGAAAGAAAAATAAAAATCTACACTAAACTAGAGTGAAAACTAGTCTAAGAATCAATCTCTGCCTAATTGTCTCCTGTAACCTCTGAATTTGCAGGCATTTATAACAAAACTGGAAATAGGGAGAGCGTCTGAAGATAGGGGAGCAAACACTCCCCAGATATTATAACATTTGGCAGATCCGCAAGAAATGCGGCAGATCCATAGCAATTCTATGGCCAGATGGCTAAGCCGGGAGGAGGTTGCATTGGATTTTCTGGTTGCATGTATTATCCTCTTGATTTCTCCATTAGAACTCTGGATTTGACGATATCCTTCTTAATCTTTGAGTTAACCAAATGAATTTATATAAATCAAAATTTAACCGATTTTCATTTGATATTATCTCACTGATTTGCTTTGATCTTCAGCTGAATATTTGCCCTTATTCTTGATTTTGATTTAATCTGAATTTAAGGGGCTTTGGGGCTCGTCTCTTTCATTTCTTTTAGTAAAGGTTTGCACAAATTAAAAAAAGATTAAATAGTAGAGTTTATTTAATATAAATATGGGAATGTGACAACGAATATGCAATATCAATGACCAATCAGTTCTCTCCCCCATACAAAGAGTATGTCCCCGCTTATGTAATCAGTTCAGCAGTACACTAAAAAAAGTAATTGACAACTATATCGGTTCAATAGTACACCGACAAATAAATCAGAGTTCATACAAGTGCTGGACTGAGTTTATAAGATACTCGTGATGCTCTTCCCTAGAGACTTCAAGCAGTTCAATAGTACACTCACGAAGATCGGAATCCAGACAAGATCAAGCTCGGGAGATCTCAAAGATTGCCAGTCCAATCATAGGGGGCCCGAAATCAACGTGAAGTCCAAAGTATTCCGAAAACCATCCCAGTCAACCGTGGAGTTTTTAAAAACTTTGAAGAGAGTTCTGTAGGCTGTCAAAAAATCATTAAAGACAAGTCCTTAGACGCGGACCTCACTTCAATGCGAAGGTCGCGTTTCAACTAAAACGTGAACTTCGTGTCAAAGGGTAAAAGCGGACTTTAAAAGCGGGTCTGAGCAACTCTGTGTTTCACTTCAAATGCGGGTTTGAGCAACTCTGAGTTTCACTTCAAATGCGGGTCTGAGCAACTCCGCATTTCTCTTCAAATGCGGGTCTGAGCAACTCCTCGTCTCAATTTCAACGCGTGCCAGTGAGCTTCGCGTTCGACTTCAACGTGGCCATGAGAAGCCTATGAGCACCACATCTGCACAACAAAGCGAGGTTCGCGTCCAACGCGAGACCCGCGTTTCTGTTGTAACTGATCCCCATTACTGTGTCAATTAACTCCGCATGTAATGTGAGAGTTAATCTCCATTATAGAGGGATTCTAGTGGACTAGGCCTGTCAATGGGTCGGGTTCGGGGCGGTACAGGTGGTACTAGACCCGGACCTGTTTACCCAAGAGGGTACCATACCCGTCCGTTTACCGCGGGTCCAGAAGGTGGGTTTCCATACCCGGACCCGCTGTACCCGCGGGTCCAGACCCATTTACCTGAACCCATAACAAAAGGAAAAAAACAAGATACATAAACAAAAATAGAACAAAAACACATGAAGGGAGGGAGAAAACTTTTGTAAAAAGAAAGAAAGTAAGTTTTAATATCAATAAAGGATGAAATGCAACCATGTGCAAGAGGTGGAGGGAAAATTTTCGATGAAAGACTTTAATAAAGAAAAAAATTTAAAGCAAGGCTCCCTAATTTATTTGGGGAAACACAACAATATGATCATCTACTAATCACCAACAATCTTTAACACTTAAAGCACAAAGGGATCATTTACTCATGGAGTCTGGAGCCTAGATCTCTAGGGTTTTAATTCTATTAGTATTATTTATATTTATGTTTTGAAATGGGTAAATGGGTAATCGGGTCTGGTTAAGTAAAATCAGACCCATCCCAATTAATAATCGGGTATACGGATAAACGGGTATGGTCTAGACCAGCCCTTTCCATATCCCTTATCGGGTCGGGTCCGGGTCGGGTCCGGGTCTGGACCTGACCCATTGACAGGCCTATAGTGGACAATTATACCCCTAAGACCCCCTGTAAATATCCTCGAGCGCTATGAAGGGAAGAGACTTTTTTCTGAATCGTTGAGCTGAGAATTTTCAAGTTAAAAGCTTCTTTTTTTTAACTTCAAATATTCAGAGAGAGAAAGAAGGAGAAATCAGTGAACTCTAAACATTTAGTGTGTTGAAGAACAGAGTTCTTTTTCTGATTACTTTTTTGAAAGCACCCCGTAGCAGACTCTGAAGAGAAGCTTGTCGTTCAGCCGGTCAACAGAGAACAAGAATCACTCTCCATCGCCACATCAAGAATTTAACCTTAAACAAAGAGGAGATCTAGATATTCTCCTCTCTTTTATAATCGGAGTTTTCATTCGTTGTAACTTTCTTTTCATATCAAAGAAATTTTACACTCTTCAATTTTTTCCGACGAAACATTACCCACTGAACTTCTATATTGTTGTTGTTGCTCCTTCTATAGTGTTATCTTATGCCATGTGTGTTTATTTAATTATTGAGAAATAGATTTCATACCTTAATATTATTTCAATTCCCACTACATCAAGGCAAGCCATAAAACAGGCTGAGGACCAATTCACTAGTAAGCACAATAGAGTTAAACTCTAACTTCGCATTGCTGAGCCAACTGGATACATTCTCTAACTTCGCATGAAGTTTTACTTAGGCCTGTTAAGCTAATTCATAGTTTCGCCAGAAGCTATATCCTTCTCAAAAAGGCTAATGATACCAAACAAAGGCATAACTTCACCATGGGCTTTGGCTAGCTCTGTGAAGAGCTGAACTATAGCTTCGCCTCAAGCTAGTAGATAGCTGAACTATAATTTCAGCGAAAGCTCTTTAGCCTCGCCAAAAGCTTAGCTTCGCCAAAAAGCAGAGCTCTAGGTCATTTGACCTTCCCAAACTCTTGAGTGGATTTAAAGGGAATATTCTCTTAGATTAGTCACCCCACTGATTCAGTGGAGATAATCAAGGAATTCAAATCGCTTAGTTATTCAAATATCTCTATTAAAGAAATAATCAAGCGATTCAAATCTCTCAATTAAAAGAGAGAATTAAGGAGATAAACTCCTTAACTGTTGATAACTAGGCAAACAGTGTCACCGTAGGCTGAATTAGCTTTGCCATGAGCCAAATAGCTTCACCCACAGCTATTATTCTTCATCTGAAGATTGCAACAGCTGTATTTATAGCTGTTAACTGATTTTTTGGGAATTTAGAATCTCTTGCTTAGTCTATAAATAGCCGATTGCAGGCTAAAGGAAAGAGGGACTGTTTAGCCATGGAGAGCAAGAGAGAGAAAACAAAGAAGATATCTTTCTTCATAAAAGAACGTGAGTTCTTTAGCGTAAAACTTCCAACAGCGGCACACTTTGTTCATAGTTCTTTGAATTAAATCAAGGTTCGGTCACTCTAGTTCATCTGAATTTCACCAAACTTCTCCACGTGCAAGAGAACTTTTAAACCAGGCGAGAAGGATTCTCAGGCGGCAGCTCTGGCTTCGATTTTTCGTGTGGTCAATGGAGCAAATGGTCACCCATCGACTAAACTTTCACAGGCACACTTCGTCAGAAATTTCAAGAAGAGATACTTATAATTTTTCTTTCATTACCTGTAATTTCTCTTCAAAATTTCGTAAAGTTTCCCTTTTCGATTTTTCAATTGAAAAAATCCATAAAATCCTAAAATACAGGTTCTTTTCTCTTCACATTCTGATTATGATTCTGCTTCATAACTCAGAAAACTCCCCCTCCAAACCCACCCCCGAGTTCAAAGTTATTAAGAGTAACAAAGTCTTTTTCGTTTTAAAATTTGACGGAGTTATCCCTTCATATCACAAAATGGGCTTGGTGATGTAAAAATAAACACAGGAGTCCTTTGACTCTAGCTGTAAGTCCGTGGGTTTTTTTCTGAAAGCAAGCATAAAAAATACAAAATTTTAGATTATGAAGATTCTTTTCCGGGCAAAGCAGTTCTTAATTTGCACTAGAAGCTAATTAACAAATTTAAGTACAATTACGAACATTTCCTCGCAGTTCTCTACATCTTGAATTCACATACTTTTTGAATGGAAACAATCATACCCATACAATCAAGAAAAATTGTATATAACTGATACAAACTCTCAGCAAACTACTCTTATTAGGTAAACAAGATCTCAGGCTTCTGAATTGACTAGCCCGAGTTTATATCGTATGTGAATATTGGATTCAGCTTCAATTTGATTAGTTTCATTTCTTTTTCTTCTTGATCTTCTCCAACAAGCGGGGAAGTCTGGGGTCGGCGAAGGTTCAGGCCCATTGTCCACCGCAAACGCCATGGCAAATGCATGGATCCACAAGTGCCAAAATGTTTGCTACAGAGTGTCACTGTCACTTTCGGAATCATCAATTAGATAAAAGGACTAATGTCTGTGACTGCTGATCACATAAATTAAACTACTGTTTAATTAATGTCAAGATTAATCATCAGATAAGATCATGCAGAGATAGAAATAAATTGCTAAGAGTTTTTCCAGCAATGTCGGCTGTAGGTATTTCCTTCCCAGCCAATCTCTCCAAATAGGACCCATGTAGAGAATTGTGCGACTCTCGAGACTCACATTTAAAGTGATCTATTACACTATTTTCTATGATCCCATCTAGTTGGAATCATTATACGTGGATTAGGCCCAACCATGTGAATAATATTCTTGTCAATAAACTCTCCATTTTGATCCGAGCAGTTATACATTCAGACTATTGCTCTATAGGCCAATGCTTTTCTTCATTTCTCCTCCCGTTGTTTGAACAGAGGAATGAAAATAAAAACCATGACATGACATGATGACCTTTTAGACTAAGATTTCGGACTGGATTTCAAGTTTTAGTCACAATACAAGTCATGTGCATCGTTCACATGAAAGCAAACCTTCTAAGAGATATCAAATCCAAAGCGTAATACACTGCATACAGTACAATGGAGGAACATGCGATCTTGGTATAGAAATTGAGAGCATCAATATTCTTATATCCATCTCAATTGGCATATGTGTTGCTTGCAGACCTGTTCTTGACACGCACAGAAAGCCCTCCTCTCATCCTCAACGTCAACGACAGTGTCTGCTCGGGATGCTTATCTTTCTCGACCACCTCAACCACAAACTTTCGAGCACGCACGCCGCGATTGACTTCATCTGAATGTACGCCATCTCCTTCCCCAAACACATCCTTGCCCACCGTGAAACGCCAAGAACTTGAAGGGGCTCTCCGGCCGAAACATTCCATCATCATCCAGCCACCTCTCCGGCTTGTACTCCTTGCAATCTTTGCCCCAAACTGCTTCCATCCTTCCATTGCATACGAATTGTACGACACGAACCACCCCCTCTTGACCTCCATCCCGTCTGGCAACACATCGTCTTCTTTACACCAAGTAACGTTTGTCGGCACCGGGGGATACAGCCTCATTGACTCTGTCAGAGCGGCGTGCAAGAATTGCATCTCTCTCAGCTCGTTGAATTCGAATGTCTCTCTGTCTCGGTTCCCAGTTCGTGCCCGAATTGAAGCAATTTCCTCTAGTATTCGTTGTTGCACGTTCGGCCGTGATGACAAGAGCCAGAAGAACCAGGTTAGAGCAGAAGAGGTGGTCTCTCGTCCAGCGAGTATGGAACTGATCACGGTGTCCCGTAAGAATTCCTCTGAATGTTCTTCCGCAAGCGCGATGCACCGAGAGAGAAGATCATGTGCTCGAGCCTTTGCGGAGATTTCACTGTTCTCCTTCAACCGTGATCGTATGATCTGCATAGCAAAGTCGTGGACAGTGGAGATGGACTCCTTCAGCTTTCGCTCCGAACCCACACCAAACAGCTTCTTGATCTTCCAAAATCCCGGCACCGCGTACCTGAACCTTCCAGTGCTGAGCCCAACAGCATCCCTGAAAGCATCAGCAAAGCCGGAGAGCTTATCACCAGTAGCGTCATCGGCTAGGCAAGCTGGGTCTTCATCGAACGCAACTTTGCAAATATTATCAAACGCGTAGCGCTCGAGCACATCCTGCATGTCCACAACTTGCCCAGCTTGAGCACACTTCTTCAACAAAGGAAGGAGCCTTGCAGCAGTCTCGAACTGAACGGTCTGCACAACGAGATTCCGAAACGACCGGGTATTGAACTCGATGTTGTAGGTCCTGCGCTGGACCTTCCAAGGTAGCCGTCGGTGTTAACCATGCCGTTGCCGAAGAAATCAAAGAGGATGGAGCGGACTCTTGGGCCCTTCGGGAAGTTGTCGAAGTTGGACTTGAGGATGTGCTCGACGTTGGCGGGATTGGCGGTGACGACGCCCCGGATGTTGCCTGGGCGGCGGAAGACGAGGGTGTTGGTCGGGCTTGCGGCGAGGATGTCGGCCATCCAGTCGTGGAATCGGCGTCGGTTCTTGAGGAATTGGGGGAGGTGACCGAGGAAGGGGAAAGGCTTGAAGTGGTCATGAGAAGTACTACTCCGCTTCTTCTTCTTGTTATTTTTGAAGCGTAGTAGTGTGAAAATGGAGAGCAAACAGAAGGAGATGAGCAGTAAGAGGAATAGAGAATCCATTAGCACTCAACACAAGTGTGCAAGGTTTGTTGAGTGGAGGAATGAGAGACGATCAAGAAATAAGAGTCGAAGAATTGAGAGAGAGGAGAATTAAAAGCGTGGGGTCAGTCAGTCTCTGTTGGTGTTGGGTGAAATATTAAAAGTGTGAGGTCAGTCAGTTTCTTTTTGATGTGTTATACGATGGGCCTGCACAGCTTAGCAAAGTAGCCTGTGGTGATGATGAGCCATAATGCTCTCAGCGAGTGAGGGAATAGCGTGAAGGTGAAAATGTGAGCCAATAATCAAGGCACGATCCAGTTACGTCCAGTCAAGTTTGTTAGAGTTTGTTAGTATAATTGTAGGATTTGATGGCATCATTTTAGTTAAGTTTGTTGAGGTTGTGATTTGATGGCATCATTTTAATTGTAGGATTTGATGGCATCATTTTAGTTAAGTTTGTTGAGGTTGTGATTTGATGGCATCATTTTAGTTAAGGTTGTGATTTGATGGCATTATTTTACCTAAGTTTGTTGAGGTTGTGAAGGCTATTTAAAGGTCAAGTAGCTGTATTTGTTTCACAGTGAATTGGAAAAAAAAAAAAAAACCTGAAGTTTCTTTTCCCCTCAAAAATTAGTTTACCTCTCGTTCCCAGTTTGTTGCTACCGATCCTTTGCAGGTCTCGGAGCTGCTCGAAACCAACATCTGGTATCAGAGCTGCAGGTTAATGCCCAAATACCTTCGTCTCAACACCATGGCGATGATTCAGAGTCCTCATCCTCGACAGCACCAGCAACAAAGGAGGGCGGAATCACTCTTCATTACCCAATGCTAACGCCGACAAACTACTCCACCTGGGCCATTAAAATGGAAGTTTTCATGGAGGCTCAGGGAGTTTGGGAGGCAGTCGAACCTGCGGCAGGCGTGGCCGTGGACAAGAAGAAGGATAAACTGGCATTGGCATGCATCTTCCAAGCAGTTCCAGAGGAGATCTTGTTACAGTTGGCGAAGTACAAGACATCCAAAGAGGCGTGAGAAAGCTTGAAGACAATGTACCAAGGGTTGATCGCGTTAAGAAGGCGCGAATTCAGACCCTGAAGAGCGAGTTCGAGACCCTACGAATGAGGGATTCTGAGTCCGACGATGAGTTTGCAGGGAAACTCACAACCCTGGCAAGCAAGATTCGAGGGCTTGGAGAGAAGATGGACGACGACGTGATCGTCAAGAAGGTACTTGTATCTGTGCCTAACAAATTTTTGCAGGTAGTAGCCGTGATTGAACAATTCGCGGATGTTGAAACAATACCAGTGGAGGAGATCATTGGCCGCCTCAAAGCTTACGAGGAGCGCATACGTGGGAGAGATGAAAGCAGCGGAAGCCAACTTCTCCTGACTCACGCTGAGTGGCAAGCAAAGAAGAAGAAGAATAGACAGCCTGAACCTTCATCGAACACCAAGCAAAACAACTCGACCAATCGAGGGCGTGGCAACCCTCTCGGTCGAGGTCGTGGGCGTGGAAGAGGAGGTCGAGATGGCCAGAGCGCAGCCCCTCAAGAAGGTGATGGAGGTCGTGATTCAACCAACCATAACAAGTCAAAGTTCAGATGTCATTACTGCAACAAAGTTGGGCACTTCGCGTCGGAGTGTTACAGCCGACGCAGAGACGAGGAAGCCAACTTGGCTCGAGCACAAGATGAAGAGGCCGCGTTGCTTCTGGGTGGGACTCAGGAGGAGTCTCCAGGGTGTCATGCTTAACGAAGAAAAGATCGTACCCAATCTACGTGCTGCAGATGAAGCACAAGTCGACTCAGACATGTGGTATCTCGACAATGGCGCGAGTAATCACATGACGGGCCATCAAAACAAATTCAAGGAACTTGATCGGAGCGTCACAGGGCGTGTCAAGTTTGGTGACGGCTCGACAGTGCAGATCGAGGGAAAGGCTCGATCCTATTCCAATGCAAGAATGGGGAGCAACAACTACTTTCCGAGGTATACTTCATCCCTAAACTAAGAAGTAACATTCTAAGCCTTGGCCAATTGACAGAGGATGGGAGCAAGGTGGAGCTGTTCGACGACCATTTGAAGGTGTTCGACAAAATGGGTGTGTTGCTGATGAAGGTCAGGAGATCTGCAAACTGCCTATACAAGATAGTGCTTCAATCTTGCAAGCCTATTTGCCTGTTGTCCAAGCTTGAAGATCCAGCCTGGCTGTGGCATGCAAGGCTGGGACACATCAACTTCTTTGCGCTTAAACTGATGGCAGATAAGAAGATGGCCATTGGACTTCCGAAAGTCGAACACCCAAACCAATTGTGTGAAGGCTGCCTCGTCGCCAAGCAAGCTCGACTCCCTTTCCCTCAGCAGACGAACTATAGGGCTGAGAGACGTCTGCAACTCATCCATGCTGACTTGTGTGGGCCTATTACGCCCGCAACTGCAGCAGGTAACAGATACTTTCTCCTACTCGTGGATGATTTCAGTAGGATGGTGTGGGTGTTCATGTTAAAAGATAAGAGTGAAGCTTTCAATTCTTTAAGAAGTTCAAATCACTTGTGGAGAATGAGTGTGATAGCAAGGTGAAGACACTTAGAACTGATCGCGGAGGAGAGTTCTTGTCCAGAGACTTCACTAATTATTGTGAAGCTGAAGGAATTCAACGACACTTTACTGCCCGTACACGCCACAACAGAATGGGGTGGTAAAGCGTCGGAACAGGACCGTGATGGACACGACGAGAAGCTTGATGAAGAGCAAGCAGGTGCCTGCAATGTTATGGGGTGAAGCAGTCAGACATGCTGTTTATTTGCTCAATAGATTGCCGACGAAGTCTCTCCACGAGATGACACCCTTTGAAGCTTGGCACGGTAAGAAACCAAACGTTAATCACTTGAAGTTGTTTGGTTGTATTGCACACATGAAAGCTGCAGGTCCCTATCACAAGAAGTTAGACGATCGCAGCACCCCTCTAGTCTACCTTGGTGTGGAAGAAGGTAGCAAGGCTCATCGTCTCCTTGATCCTCAATGTGGCAAAGTCCATATCAGTCGGGACGTCGTGTTCGACGAAGCAAGAAGTTGGGACTGGAGCAGGCCCGACGGAGCTAATCCAATGAGCTGGGTTGAGTTCTCCATTCAAGTTCCAGATGAGGAAAATGCAACCCAGCCACCACGAAGAGCAGAGGAGCATCCAGCTGAGAGCGTAGGAGACGTGCTCTCACCATTGACGCAAGGGACATCACCAGCGTCAAGACAGCTTGCTACACCAGAAGTTGAAGGCTCAACTTCAAGCAACACGCCCGCACCAACACCACAATCAAATCAGCCAAGAAGAACCAAATCTCTAGCTGACATCTATGCAGAGACTACAGCAATGTCACCTTACCCAGACATGCTGTACTTGTCGGCTGAAGAACCGGCAAACTATCGAGACGCAGCTCTAGAACGGGAATGGCGTCAAGCAATGCAAGCTGAATTCGAAGCCATCGAGAAGAACCAAACCTGGGAGCTCACTGAGTTACCACCAGGTCACAAGCCCATCGGACTCAAGTGGGTTTACAAGGTGAAGAGAGACAACGAGGGAAGATACTCAAGTACAAAGCAAGGCTTGTCGTGAAGGGCTATGTACAAAGACAAGGTGTCGACTTTGATGAGGTATTTGCCCCGGTCGCGAGACTTGATACTGTTTGATTAATTCTCGCCCTTGCAGCTCACCAAGGATGGCAAGTACACCACTTAGATGTGAAGTCGGCATTTCTTAATGGAGATCTCAAGGAGGAAGTGTATGTAGCTCAGCCCGAGGGATTCATCATCAAGAATCAAGAGGACAAGGTGTATCGCTTGTCTAAAGCTCTTTACGGCTTACGACAAGCACCAAGGGCTTGGAACCTATGCCTTGATAACTGCTTGAAGAACCTTGGTTTCAGTAGGTGCACCCAAGAACAAGCAGTCTACACGAGAAGCAATGAAGATGGAGTGCTGATCGTAGGTGTATATGTCGACGACCTCATTGTCACAGGAGCAAGTCCAGCTGCAGTGAGAAGTTACAAGCTACAGATGATGCAAGAATTTGAGATGAGCGATCTTGGATTGCTCTCTTATTACCTTGGATCAAGGTAAATCAACAAGCTGATCACATTTCTTTGAAGCAAACAGTCTATGTTAAGATAGTATTGAAGCAATCCGGGATGGAGGATTGTAACACAACGAAGTATCCTATGGAGGCTAAGTTGCAGCTCAACAAAGATGAAGGAGGGACACCCATTGATGCAACTCAATACAGGCGTGTCATCGGGTGTCTAAGGTATCTAACTCACACTCGCCCAGACTTGAGTTACTCCATTGGGATTGTGAGCAGGTATATGGAGAGGCCGATGACCCTCCACCATCAAGCCGTGAAGCAAATTCTCAGGTACTTGAAGGGGTCACTTGAATATGGGCTCGAGTACAGGAGAGGCCAAGGAGATGCAGAGGTGATTGGCTTCTCCGATAGCAGCTTGGCCGGAGATGCAGATGACAGGAAAAGCACGACTGGTATGGCTTTCTATCTGAATCAAAACCTAATCACTTGGGCTTCGCAGAAGCAAAAGACCGTGGCCCTTTCCTCTTGTGAAGCAGAGTTTATGGCGGCAACAGCCGCTGCTTGTCAAGCACTGTGGCTCAAGAGTTTGGTGAGCGAAGTGACTGGTCGTTCACCCGAGCCAGTCACATTGTTCGTCGACAACAAATCAGCGATTGCCCTGATAAAGAACGCTGTATTCCATGGTCGAAGCAAGCACATGGATACCCGTTTCTATTTCATACGGGAGTGTGTTGAGAAAGGGCAAATCAAAGTCGAGTTCGTGCGGACTGAAGATCAGAGAGCAGACATTCTGACGAAGGCACTCGCAAAGCAAAAGTTTGCGGAGATGCAGCAGAAGCTCGGAGTTCTCAACCTCAATCGTGCTTAGATTAAGGGGGAGACTGTGAGCCAATAATCAAGGCACGATCTAGTTACGCCCAGTCAAGTTTGTTAGAGTTTGTTAGCATAATTGTAGGATTTGATGGCATCATTTTAGTTAAGTTTGTTGAGGTTGTTATTTGATGGCATCATTTTAGTTAAGTTTGTTGAGGTTGTGATTTGATGGCATCATTTTAGTTAAGGTTGTGATTTGATGGCATCATTTTACCTAAGTTTGTTAAGGTTGTGAAGGCTATTTAAAGGCCAAGTAGCTGTATTGTTTCACAGTGAATTGGAAAATAAAAAAAAACCTAAAGTTTCTTTTCCCCTCAAAAATTAGTTTACCTCTTGTTCCCAGTTTGTTGCTACCGATCCTTTGCAGGTCTCGGAGCTGCTCGAAACCAACAGAAAAAGGCAACAGAGGCAAATTTTGATGCATCAAAGAAGACCTTGGTGATACCTGAACTACAAGCAAATGGAGCAAGTAGCTTCCAAGGAGCCCTCTCTCTCTGTAGCTAAGGAATTGCCTGTATCTGCGCCGGTGTCAGGGGAGGATGTCGATGACATCTGTGACTCCTCGGACCATCGTCATGACATCAACAATGCGGAGGGAGAGATTATATGAGCATTGAAGTCCCCTACTCCCTCTGATAATGACAGCGTTGAGCGGGGTCGGAAGGCGCGCGACCTCCTCCATGGTTTAAGTCTGAAAAGTCTTGGCTTCTACAAGAAGACATTGAGAGTGATGATTGGGAACAACTGGACTCTTCCTTTGGGTTCAAGGAATGCAGCTCAGAGATGGTGCAAGAAAATTTGGAGACTACGTTGTTGTTTGAAAAGACGATCCAAAATCAATATTGACAATTTTAGAGAAGTCAAACGGGCTCTCACACCACCCTATCCGATTGACGAGGATAGCATGTTGTGCGTAACTTGAATATTGTTAATTTTTTAAAAATATAATCCTCCATATAGGATGCAAACTGATTGACTGCACATTTTGATTACTATTTGTGATAAACATAAGCACTATTCTTTTCATATAACAAATAAGACTATTAATAAAACATCTATACTAGAGCTAATAAAGTAGATACAAACACTAAACCCTCATATATTAATCATATCAACAATCTCAAGTCGCAACTCGTGACTTAACGAGTCCAACAAATATACAATAGTGTTGTGTGGGTCAATAGCACACAACGTCCAATATCACCTATAAAAAAAATTAGTATGAAGTTAAATTAAAACAACAATTAAATTTTATTATAAAACTTGAGTACTCACCCTGTATTAAATAGTACAAAATACAACCAACCGCGATGGTATCCTTGCATTGTGTTCGCGATAAATATAACTTTTCCCTTTCAGTATCAGCCGAAGCATCATAAACATATGTAATACAGTATGAACAAGTAAAACCATAAATACCACTGATGCCTATACGATCACACATCTGATATAAAAAACTAAATAATTAAAATAATAATTAAGAAATCTAAAATATTTAATTCACATAAATTAATAAATATTAATTACTCCCACGGATAAGGAGGGGTGGGGGGCTCGCCGGAGGGGGAGGATATTTTTTGGGTGGGAGAGACAAAGGGCAAAGGGGCGGGATTGATTTTTTTGTGGAGGTGAGAGGGGGTAGGGGGTAGCGGCAGGAGGGGAATCGCCGGGTGGAAGAGAGTGGCGACAAAGGGCAGCTAGGGGAGAGAGATCCACGGGGAGAGAGATTGAGAGAGAGTGGTGGCAGTGGGGGGTATGTGTTGGCCCAAAGGCCTTCCACCCTAGTTTTGATGATGATTAACTCATATAGTTATGTTTACTAATAATCTTGTGTTGTTTAAGTTTCAGATCATTAACCAAGATATTAGTTGGTGATTAGCTTCAACAAGGTGTTTAGAAGCTTTTCATGATGATTCCAGGGCCAAAGCGTCAAGATCACACATTGCCTAGCCCATGGATGGAGTTTTGGAGCAAGTCTTCTTGATGACACAAAGACTTAGGTATCCATAGTTTAGATAGTGTGTTTTAGATCCATTTGTAAAGCTTAGTATAGTTGATAAGCTCAAGTGCACAACACACACGTTTCATGATTTGGATTTTGGTTTTCATGGATAATAGATCAAAACAAGTTTACTTTATTTCTATATATATTAGATATGTTCTAGATATACATACATGCTTTAAAGTTGCTAGACAAACTTATTTTGACTATCCTATTCATGTTTTGGAAAAATCTAGTTTGAAAAAATACAAGCTTTGTTTTTGATAAAATTTGCAAAACTCAAAATTAATTGAATATGTTGATACATGTCTTGAAACTTTTATCACTTGTTTGAGTTTTGATATAAAATGATAAAAATATTTTGGTGATTTTTAGAAGTATTAAAAGATTTTTATAAAATATTTTTCTCAAGTTTTCAGACCCAGTTTTCAGTTCCAGACTCAACCAGTCGACTAAGCCAGGTTATTAGTCGACTTGGCTGATGTCCGGTCGACCGGGACGGTCGACCGGACGTGCACAGATCTGTGCAAGTTTGGAGTCACTGGGACGGTCGACCGAGCCGGTCGACCGGGTCTGAGAGCTCTGCTCTCGGGTTGTTTGGGTCGACCGTGTCGGTCGACCGAGATGAGAGCTCTGCTCTCTATTTGGTTGGGTCGACCGGGCCGGTCGACCGCAGTTGCCCAACGGTCATATTTCTGACCGTTGGCGGTCGACCGGGCCGGTCGACTGGCAGCCTGTTAGGCTGCCAGCTCAGCCTAACGGCTAGTTTTCTGATGGGCCTATATAAACCCCATCTCTTTGGGGATTTTGGCCAAGTTTTTGAAGAGAAAAAATTCTGATTTTCTGAAGTGTTTAAAAGAGTTTTAAAAAGAGTTTTTGTGCTAAAAAGATTTAATCTTTATTGTTTTAGGTTTTTGGAAAAATCAAAGAAAAGAATATTTTGGGAGATTTGTCTAGGTTTTTATTCTATATCTTTTGCAAGAATTTTCCCAAGTATTTTTCTTTGTTGCTTGTTTTCCAAACACCTAGTTTTTCACACTTGAGCTATCTTCTATCCTAATCTATTAGGATCATTTGTTTTGTGGAAAGAGAAAAGAAAAAAGAGAGTTTTTAAGGTTGTTGTTGTAACCTCTAAGTTGTACACCTTTATTCTTGTTGTATCCCTCTTCGGTAGAGGTGATCGGGTGATTGGTTTGTATCCCTCAAGTGTGAGGTGATTGAGTTTGATTGTAAACCCTCTTCGGTAGAGGTGTTGGTTGTGGTTGTTGTATTGGCTACGGGCCTTATCCCTCTTCGGTAGAGGTGGATTGTGGTTGTATAGCCTCGGTGGCTTTATAAAGGTTGAGAGAGGAGTTTGGTACTCCTATAATGGATTGGAAAATCCTACACGGTGGTGTAGGCGGGGATGTAGAGTTGGGTACTTGAACCTCGAAACAAATCTTTGTGTTAGCGTTTGATCCAATTTCTCTCAACTCTATTCTTTTTACATTTGTGCAAAGCATTATTCTCATTGCCATATCATACATATCATACATTGCTTGTTGTGCCTTGCATAATTCATATTGCTATATCCTTGATTGCTTGGCTGATTGTGTGTGCACATT
The DNA here is from genome assembly GCA_038442645.1 of Agave tequilana. Taxonomy (NCBI): domain Eukaryota; kingdom Viridiplantae; phylum Streptophyta; class Magnoliopsida; order Asparagales; family Asparagaceae; genus Agave; species Agave tequilana. The sequence goes on from JAVJIF010009707.1 coordinate 126,565, forward strand.
GCTTGGATTGCTTGTATGTGTGTGCCCAACTTATACTCATCCAACAAGAGCTTCACATAGCACCTTAACCCATTTCAAGGGAATCAAGGGGAGTTAGTCCAGAGCCTCGCAAGGGGAATTCGGCTACACTTGTTGTATTGTATTAGTTTGTGCATAATTTGCATTAGCTTCCGCATTTAGCGCACTTAGTTTTGCATTTAGTTCTAAATTAGCAATAACACCTATTCACCCCCCCTCTAGGTGTTTTTTCAATTGGTATCAGAGCTAGTGCTCCTGATACTTAGGCTTAACATCCTAGGAGTGAGATCCATTTGCTTGCTAATCTATTATTTGCATTTGCTTGTTTGCACACATATAGTTTACCATGGCCTTCATGACCCCACCTATGTATGACCCTTCCAACATTCATGTTTGGAAGATTAGGATGACCGTTTATTTACAAACCCTAGGTCATAAAGTTTATCTTGCTATTACCAAGGAATCCTTCCTTAGTGATCGCAATCATATAGGGGCCAATGCACAAGCCCTAGAGGCCATTAGAAGCACATTACCTAAAGATTATCTTATGTGTGTTTCTAACATTGATTCCGCCTTTACAGTATGGAACAAATTGACAACAACCACCACCACCTCCGAGCTTCAAGTGCCAAACCAACGGAGGAATCTAGTGGAGAATCCGATTCACAATGCTTCATGGTCCAAGGGAATGACTCCCTTGAGGTACATTCGGAACCCCACTTAGATAGTGATGATTGCTCTAGTTCTTCATGTGATAATTTTGATGCCCATGATCTAAATGAAGAACTTTCTATTGTTTGTGAAAAATAATTGAAAATTATAAGATCTTGAAAAAGAAAAGTCTAGAAATTGAAAAAGAAAATAAGAGTTTGCATTCTAGACTTGATTGTGTTTTGCAAGAGAAGGTTGAGGTCTATAATGAAAGGGATTCATTGAGATCTCAATTGGAAGTTGCACTAAAAGAAAATGAATTTTTAAAAACTAAAAATGATTGCCATACTATTTGAAGAAAAATGAAAATTATCTTCTAAAGTTGATTTTGTTGTAAAAGAAAATAATTCTTTGAAAATAAAAATTGATTCTATTTCAAAGGATTTAGAAATTTGTTTAAAGAAAAATGAAGTTTTGGAAAATAAAATTGATACACATGTTTGCCATGCTAGTGTAGCTTCATCTAGTCTACCTAATGCATGTACCTCTTCTTCTAAGATCAATGATGATATTTGTATGTTAAAGAAGAGAGTAGATTGTTTGGGCTCCACTATGAGCCAATGTGCCATGAACCACACTCGCTTGGAAACCTTGGTTCGTAAGAAACAAGTTTCAACTTTTATACATGCACACCCTCCACGGCATACACATACTCTACACGGACACCATCAACACATGTATGCTCATGTGTACACATGTACACATTGTGGCCGAAAAGGCCATCTTGCTAAATTTTGCTATGATCGTTTACATGTTGAGAATTTAGTAAAGAATTTGTTTGGGTTAGAGAAGGTACTAACCCCCTTGGACCCAAGAAGATATGGGTACCAAAGACCACCCCTCCTATTATTTTGATGTAGGTGTGGGCTCTCACATGACGTGAGAGTGATGACACCTTGGAGTGGATGCGTTCCGGACTTAAAGGAAATCAATTGGATGCATCACTTTCAAGGGAAGATTTGGTGGAGAGGACCACCTTTGTTTTGGAGAAATAGAGCGGTGCCCTCATGGTTTTGGTATCGAATCTCTAACTCCTTATGTTTACATGCTTTCCATGTTTATTTCTCATAGCATGATTCGATGTTTAGTGATCATCATGAATATGCCATGTTAATTAAATTAGTGTTATACTTATTAGTTGGTTGAAACATCCATGTTTTATATGGACTTATATTTTTGTGTTTTCACCTTGGTAAAACTAATTTGTATGACCTAGATCTAATGCACATGCATGTACATCTTGATCATATATGATTTGTATTTCATATTGATGTTTTATAGCATGTTTTCATTGTCTATGGATTAGTATGTAAATACCATGTTATTAGATCCTTGACACTCATGTTTAGCATTTTGAGACACCCATGTTTAATATAGACCATTATTTTTGTGTTCTCACCGTTTGTTTAGCTATCATGTTTATCATAGGTTTAATAACATATGTATTGGCATGATAATCATATTTTTCGACACTAGTATAAATCCTAGTCTAAATGATTTGTGTTTTGTTTTTATACTTTATGCCTTGATTACATGTTTAGATGTTAGTTTTCATTAAAACTATAAGATTTATACTTGTACATATAGTGGGCCACAAATAAATTTATATATGTTTGGGCTTGATTGCTTATTTGAACCCATTAGATGTGCTAGTATAGTCTAGTTTTGATGATTCATACATTTTAAACTTGTATTCCCATTTTGGATTTGTTTATGAGTTTTTCACTTCATGTATATGGTTGTATTGCCAAACTTTAAGATATACATATATACCCTTGAGTCATTTGCCTTTTATGCAAATCTATATATAAAGACTCAATTGTGTTTAGAGATATGTATGTATACTTATTGTGTTGACAATTCATACATATACCATGAAATGAAATTTGTTTTGATGAAGATTTAGATTTTCTTGATTTTGTGTTTAATTGTTTAACTTCATGTATATGTCTATCTTGTCCAAACTATTAGATATACATGATTATCCTTCTGAGCCACGTGCCTTCATGCATATACACTTTGTGGACTCGTTGTGTTTTGGATATGTATGTATACTTTAGTTTGTATTAGACATACATATGCCATAAAAGTTAAATAAGTTTTGATGATTTTCGTGTTTTCTATATTTAAGGAATAATTGAGCTTAATTGAATATTTTCATGATTATGATATTCACACTTTATTTGTACATTCACATTTATTGATTACTCATGTGTTTGTTTTCATGAGTCATTTTTATGCCTAATTGACTTGAGTGTTGATTATCATGTGAATTCATGTTTTCATGAAAATTAATTTTGTTTTATTCCTTACTTGAAGGATTTCGTACTAGTTTACAAATTTTTCATATAACTAGTTGCGATATTCTTCATTTGGTAGAGTTTTTCAAACAAAGCTTATTTTCAAATCTATTTTTGAAAACCCCTACCATCTATGGGAGGATGGATGGGAGATCATGATCTTGTATGCTTTAAAATGAAAATCATTTAAAACTTGAACCTTGATTGTGTTGGCCCAAAGGCCTTCCACTCTAGTTTTGATGATGATTAACTCATGTAGTTATGTGTACTAATTATCTTGTGATGTTTAAGTTTCAGATCATTAATCAAGATATTAGTTGGTGAAAGCTTCCACACATCTTTCACATGTTGATTCAAGAGCCCGAGCGTCAAAGATCATACATTGCACTTGCTCGGTGAATCAAGAGTTTTTGGATCGAGCCGTCTTGGAGATTGCGCTCTAGCTTTCTAGCTTGGAGATTGCGCTCTACAAGAAGACTTAGGTACCATAGTTTTAGTTTGGGTTTAGATCTTAATTGTAAAGATTAGAATAGTATGATAAGCTCAAGTTCACAACACACACCTTTCATGTTTGATTTTCGGTTTAGGTTTAACCGATCTTGGTTTTCATGAATAGATTTTTTATCAAAACAAGTTTACATGGTTTATGTATATTAGATTTGTTCTATATACATGCATGCTTCAATGGTTTAGACAAACTTTGTTTGATAATCTATTCCATGTGTTTTATGTTTTGGTATTTACAACAAAACATATTTTTGGACTCAATGACAAAAATCATGATATATATATATGTTTCTTGTATATTGAATTTCTATTCATATACAATATACTTCAAAGTGTTTAAATATCATATTTTTGTATCATGGATGAATTTTAGACAATGTGTATTTTCTATTCAAAAATACAAGGTTTTAGAAAATACGGTTTTTGGTTTTTGGCAAAATTTTTATGACACAAAAATAGTCAAATATGTTTGAAATTTGTGTTAGGATTTTTAACACAAGTTTGTATTTCAATATAAAATGATAAAACTATTTTTTGTGAAATTTTAGAGATTTTGTGGGATTTATTATAATATTTTTTTCCCCAGATTTCAGACCTGTTTTTGTCTGCCAGGCTTGGCCGGTCGACTGGTACGGTCGACCGCACCAAGAAGCCAGTCGACCGATCCGGTCGACCGACGTGCACGGATACGTGCACGCTGGCTGACTCTGTAGCCGGTCGACCGAAGCGGTCGACCGACAGAGAGCTGTTTGCTCTCAGGAATTCTCGGTCGACCGGGGCAGTCGACCGGTAGCCACAACGGATCAAAATTTGACCGTTGGGCGGTCGACCGTCCCGGTCGACCGGAAGGCTATTTTTGGCAAAACTGCTGCCAAACGGCTATTTTCTGGATTAGCCTATAAATACCCCATTTGCAAGAGTTTTTCTCTAAGATTTTTTGTGCGAATTTTTCCTGATTCTCTGGTGTTTTCAAAGCAATCAAAAGAAGTTTTTGTGCTTGATTTGAACAATCTATTTTGGTGTTTGATTAGGGTTTGGAAATATCAAAGAAAGGGTGTTTGGGAAAAGCTTGTGATTGAACTACTCTATATTGTTTTCTTGATTTTTTTCCCAAGGATTTTCTTTGTGATTTCTGATTTTCATTCCTTTGGTTTTCTCCACACTTGAGCAAAAATCTACTATCTATATCTATAGGTTATTTGTGTGGAAGAAGAAGTTGTTTGTGGTTGTTGTTGTGACCACCAAGTTGTAACCCAATCTTTTCTAAGCTTTGTGCTTTGGGTTGTATCCCTCTAGTTGAGAGGTGATCCTTGTATTGGTTGGGGATTGGGAGTTTGTTGTATTGGTTTGAAATTTGCCTCAAGGAGGAGGTTGTGATTGTTGGAGTTTGCCTCAAGGAGGAGGTTGTGTTGGTTGGCTTGGATTTGTGCCTCAGGGAGGAGGTTGTAAAGAGAGGAGTTGGGTACTCCTTGTAAAGGGTCCTAAGTGGACGAGCTAGTGGAAATCCTTCGTGTGTCGAAGGCGGGGATGTAGAGCTGGGTGCTCGAACCTCGATAACATATCTTGTTGTTTGCGCTTGATCCATTGGCTCTCTCTATCTCTCTCTTTACTTTGTGCCTTGCCTTATTCATATTGTGCATTCATATTTGCTTGGCTTGGTTGTGTGTGAATCATTTGTTGATCACACTTGAGTGTAATTTGCATTAAGTTATTAAATTTCGCATTTAGTTCATTGATTAGCATTGTCACCTATTCACCCCCCTCTAGGTGACTTTTCAATTGGTATCAGAGCTAGCGCTCCTGATATTTAGGTTTAACCACCTAGGAGTGTGATCTTGGTTTGCTAATCTTCATTTGCATCTCATTTGCACTCTTACTTGGTTTGTTCTCATGGCTAGCCCTCCTATGTTTGACCATACTAGACTTGACTCTTGGAAAGTTAACATGACTAGATATTTAAAAACACTAGGTCATTAGTTTATCAAGCCATCACCATAGAAGCCCTCCCAAATACTAGTAAGCATAAGAAGGCAATGCACTTGCACTTCAAACACTTAGAGCATCTTTTGATAATAATCTCTTACTTGTTTTTGATAGTTTTAACTCGGCTTTTGCAGTTTGGAGCGTCTTGACATCTCCGGAGCTTCCAAGGATCATCAACAATATGAGGAGATCTAGGAGAGATGTATCCGAAGAGCCTTATTTCATGCATATGGGAATGACTCCCATGAGGTACAATCGGACTCTCAAATACATGATAGCTCTAGCTCTTATTGCCATGGATGTTTTGAGGTTCAAAATTTAAATGTTGAACTTGCTTCTAAGCTTGAAAAATACTTGGAAAAACATAACTCTTTGAAAGAAAAACATTTTGATTTACAAAAGGAAATGAAGGATTTTGCTCTACTTTTGAAACCGTTTTGCAAGAGAAGGAAGAGATTACTAGTGAATGTGACTCACTAAGATCTCAATTAGACATTGCTTTAAAAGAAATTGAAGTTTTAAAAGGCAAAAATGATTGTGATGATATTTTGGAGCACAATGAGATTTTATCCTCAAGATTGGATTGTGTTTTCAAAGAAAACCTTACTTTGAAAAATAAAATTGATTCTATTACTAAAGAATTGAATTTGGTTTTGTCTAAAAATGAATTTTTGCAAAATGATATTGATTTGCATGTTTGTCATGCTAATGTAGCTTCTACTTCTTGCACTCCTATAGCATGTTCCACTTTGTCTTCTAGCATAGAAAATGATATAAATAATTTGAAGAAAAGTGTTGATTGTTTGGGCTCCACCTTGAGCCATTGTGCCATGAATCACACACGTTTGGAAACCTTGATTCGCAAGAAACAAGTTCCAACCTTGCATGCACACCTATCTAGGCATACACATGCTTCTCATGATCACCATCATCATATGTATGCTCACGTGTACACATGTACACATTGTGGTCGAAAAGGCCACCTTGCTAGATTTTGTTATGATCGCATTTATCATGAAAATTTAGCAACTAATTTTGTTTGGGTGAGAAAAGAAAACTAACCCCCGTGGACCCACTAGAAAATGGGTACCAAAAACCACCTCTTTGGCTTTTGATGTAGGTGGGAGCTCTCGCATCACGTGAGAGTGGAGGTACCTTGAGGTGGATGCGTTCCGAGCTTGAATGAGAACTATTTGGATGCTTCACTCTCAAGGAGATTAGGTGGAGATGACCACCATGTTTTGGAGAACTAGAGATGCACCTTCATTGGTTTTGGTATCATTCTCTAACTCCCTTTATTATTTACATGCTTTTTAGATCATTCATTTATAGCATGTTGTGTTTTGATGTTCATTATGATTATGCCTTGTTCATTAGACTTGAGATATACATGTTTAGTTACTTGAGCACCCATGTTTCATATGGATCTATATTTAGTGTTCACTTCTTGTTTAAGCTAACATGTATGCCCTAGATCTAATGCACATGCATATGCATAACGATCATATGATGTTCATGATTCCATGATTTTTGTTTAGATGATTATATGGATGTTTGTGATATATCTTGTGTGCATTTCATCATTGCACTTTATTCATTCTTTGTTCGATCTATTCTCATACAACAAGGTTGCATTGCGCACCTCTAACCCATTCAAGGGGAATCAGGAGGAAGGAGTTCAGAACCCTTCACGGGGTATATGGCTCTTAGTCTTGTTTTGAGAGATCGTTGCATCATACATTCATCTTAGTTTTAAAAGGTCATTAATACTTCATATTTTTGATTAATATGATCATATTGATTTTTGACCCGTTTTATGCCTCATGATTTGATTACTTGCTTGAATGTTAGTTTTCATTAAGATTAGGATTTATGCTTGTACAACTAGTGAGCTACAAATAGACCTTTATATATTTGTGCTTGAACGCTCATTTGTAGTCATTTGATGTACTAGTATAGTCTAGTTTTGATGATTCATGCATTTGACTTGTATTCCTCATTTTTAATGTGTTTCTATGATCTTGTGGTAGACTTCATGTATATGTCTATCTTGTCCAAATTATTGTTTATACATATACATCCTTGAGCCACGTGCCTTCATGCATATACTTTTGTGGACTCTTCATGTTTAGGATATGTATGTATACTTTAGTTTGTACATGACATACATATGCCTTGAAGTTTAAATCGTTTGAATGAATTTCATGTTTTAATATTGAGCTTGATTGTCCATTTTCATGTTGATATGTTTCTCACAACACTTGTACACTCACTCTATCTATGTTTTCTCATGACTTAGTTTTCATGAGTACAAGTTATGCTATATGGATTTTGAGTGTTTTAGTGCCATGTGGTTTACATGTGTCTTCATGAAAATTTTTTTTTGGATCTCATACTAGTTGATTCATATAACTAGTTATGATATTCTTCCTTGGTAGATATTTTCAAACATACTACATTTTCAAACCTATTTTTGAAAACCCCTACCATCTATGGGCGGTTGGATGGGAGATCATGTTCTTGTATGCTTTATAATGAAAATCCTTTTTATCTTGAACCATGATTGGGGGGTAGGTATATGAGTCATACACTTGTATTTATTGTTGTTTCAATTGGTATCATTGAATTCTTTCAATTGGTATCGATATGACATCTTTTGTATACTCATATATGTTTGTATTTTATATATGTATGCTTGCACTTCATATAGTATCAAATTTCAATTGATATCTATCTTTTACATACATATATAGATGATTTATTTGTGCTTCAAGATATCACAAATTTTGTTTATGCTTAGCTTGAACTTTTCAAATTGAAACAATGTTAAAGCAAATTTTCAATTGAGTTAATTTTCAATTGGTATCTTATTTCAAGCATATGCATATTTTCATTGGTATTTCATAAAGGGGAGAAAACTAGTATTTTATTTTTTTTAATTGGCATCTTATCTTCATTTGATATTTGTTTGGTATTCCACTCCCTTGCTTTATGATAGAAAATAAATATTTCATTTGGCAAAGAATAATTGTTTCATTTGTATCGAGATTTGTTTTTAAGGAAATTCAAAATTAGTATTGTTTAATTCCAAAATTGGTATCTAGTTTGTTTGTTTACAATTGGTAGGTTATTTGTTTACTTACTAATTGGTATCAAGATTTTCATTTTTTTTGTGTTTTCAATTGGTATATGTTCTCGTTTTGATTTCAATTGATTTGTTGTTTTTCAATTGGTATCAATATACACTTCTTTGCCACATTTTTTTTTTGTATCATATTTGATTTAACCTTTATTAGTTCTTTGTTTTGAACAAAAAGGGGGAGAAAAATTTATTGTTTTTGATTTTATTTTTAACCCTTTTGATGATTGACAAAAAGGGGGAGAAGAATTTGAGTTTTATATGCATATTTGTGTTTACATATAGTTTACATTTGATGAAAAGAAGCCTTGTTTATATGCATCTCTATGCATGTTTTATGTTTCATTTTTTATTGGTATCAAGAGCATGTTTTGATATTGTTTTAAACACATATAAACATGTTGTTAAGAACATTCATTGCATATCTTATATGTTTTATTGTTATGCATGAGTTAAGGGGGAGCTTCTTTGAAGCTTTACTTTAATCCATGCATATATAACTCCATGAGTTTTGTCATCATCAAAAAGGGGGAGATTGTTGGCCCAAAGGCCTTCCACTCTAGTTTTGATGATGATTAACTCTTGTAGTTATGTGTACTAATTATCTTGTGATGTTTAAGTTTCAGATCATTAATCAAGATATTAGTTGGTGAAAGCTTCCACACATCTTTCACATGTTGATTCAAGAGCCCGAGCGTCAAAGATCATACATTGCACTTGCTCGGTGAATCAAGAGTTTTTGGATCGAGCCGTCTTGGAGATTGCGCTCTAGCTTTCTAGCTTGGAGATTGCGCTCTACAAGAAGACTTAGGTATCCATAATTTTAGTTTGGGTTTAGATCTTAATTGTAAAGATTAGAATAGTATGATAAGCTCAAGTTCACAACACACACCTTTCATGTTTTGATTTTCGGTTTTAGGTTTAACCGATCTTGGTTTTCATGAATAGATTTTTTATCAAAACAAGTTTACATGGTTTATGTATATTAGATTTGTTCTATATACATGCATGCTTCAATGGTTTAGACAAACTTTGTTTGATAATCTATTCCATGTGTTTTATGTTTTGGTATTTACAACAAAACATTTTTGGACTCAATGACAAAAATCATGATATATATATGTTTCTTGTATATTGAATTTCTATTCATATACAATATACTTCAAAGTGTTTAAATATCATATTTTTGTATCATGGATGAATTTTAGACAATGTGTATTTTCTATTCAAAAATACAAGGTTTTAGAAAATACGGTTTTGGTTTTTGGCAAAATTTCTATGACACAAAAATAGTCAAATATGTTTGAAATTTGTGTTAGGATTTTTAACACAAGTTTGTATTTCAATATAAAATGATAAAACTATTTTTGTGGAATTTTAGAGATTTTGTGGGATTTATTATAATATTTTTTCCCAGATTTCAGACCTGTTTTTGTCTGCCAGGCTTGGCCGGTCGACTGGTACGGTCGACCGCACCAAGAAGCCAGTCGACCGATCCGGTCGACCGACGTGCACGGATACGTGCACGCTGGCTGACTCTGTAGCCGGTCGACCGAAGCGGTCGACCGACAGAGAGCTGTTTGCTCTCAGGAATTCTCGGTCGACCGGGGCGGTCGACCGGTAGCCACAACGGATCAAAATTTGACCGTTGGGCGGTCGACCGTCCCGGTCGACCGGAAGGCTATTTTGGCAAAACTGCTGCCAAACGGCTATTTTCTGGGTTAGCCTATAAATACCCCATTTGCAAGAGTTTTTCTCTAAGATTTTTGTGCGAATTTTTCCTGATTCTCTGGTGTTTTCAAAGCAATCAAAAGAAGTTTTTGTGCTTGATTTGAACAATCTATTTTGGTGTTTGATTAGGGTTTGGAAATATCAAAGAAAGGGTGTTTGGGAAAAGCTTGTGATTGAACTACTCTATATTGTTTTCTTGATTTTTTCCCAAGGATTTTCTTTGTGATTTCTGATTTCCATTCTTTGGTTTTCTCCACACTTGAGCAAAAATCTACTATCTATATCTATAGGTTATTTGTGTGGAAGAAGAAGTTGTTTGTGGTTGTTGTTGTGACCACCAAGTTGTAACCCAATCTTTTCTAAGCTTTGTGCTTTGGGTTGTATCCCTCTAGTTGAGAGGTGATCCTTGTATTGGTTGGGGATTGGGAGTTTGTTGTATTGGTTTGAAATTTGCCTCAAGGAGGAGGTTGTGATTGTTGGAGTTTGCCTCAAGGAGGAGGTTGTGTTGGTTGTCTTGGATTTGTGCCTCAGGGAGGAGGTTGTAAAGAGAGGAGTTGGGTACTCCTTATAAAGGGTCCTAAGTGGACGAGCTAGTGGAAATCCTTCGTGTGTCGAAGGCGGGGATGTAGAGCTGGGTGCTCGAACCTCGATAACATATCTTGTTGTTTGCGCTTGATCCATTGGCTCTCTCTATCTCTCTCTTTACTTTGTGCCTTGCCTTATTCATATTGTGCATTCATATTTGCTTGGCTTGGTTGTGTGTGAATCATTTGTTGATCACACTTGAGTGTAATTTGCATTAAGTTATTAAATTTCACATTTAGTTCATTGATTAGCATTGTCACCTATTCACCCCTCCTCTAGGTGACTTTTCACATTGGGAGGTATTGTAATATGATGTATACACTTGAACTCATTGCTATGTCAATTGGTATCATTGAACTCTTTCAATTGGTATCATTTTGATCTTTTTGTATACTCATATGTTTATTGTGTATGTATATTTTCAATTGGTATCATCTATGGTGATTGGTACTCATTCTATTTCATACACATTTTATTTGTGCTTAAAATATTTTTTTTCAAAATCTTGTTTATGCTAGTGCTTGAGCTTCAATTTTGTTTCAATTGATTACTTTTAAATTGATATCAAGCTCATGCATTTTTTAGTTGGTATTTCATAAAGGGGGAGAAAATTTAATTTTGTCTTTCAATTGGTATTTGTTTCCCACTCCCTTACTTTATGATTGAGAATTTCATATTGGTATCATATGTTTAATATGAAAATCATTTACAATTGGTATCAAAATTTGTTTAGACATTCAAAATTTATTATGTTTAATTTCAATTGATATCAAGATGTTTCATGTGTTTTTACTTAAAATTGGTATCTAAATTTTTTTTGAAAAATACAAAAGTTTTGATTTGTATTGACTATATGCATATAGATTCATGTTGAGTGTATTGTGTATTGAAGAGCTTAACATCTCTTCTTTATGTGGTACACGTGTGTAGGGGGAGCTTCACATCTCCTCTTATTCATTACATAATGTGTGTTATGTGAATTAGGGCTTCACATCCCTCCTTCATGTAATGCATATGTGTAGGGAAGCTAACTTAGCGTCTTCCTCTTCATGAATGTATATAGCATATAACATTTATTAATCTTTGTTTATTTTCATTTGGTATCAAGATACTTCATTGACATTTTTATCTATTGATATCATGTTGTTTATAGTCACCCCTTATTGACCTTGTTTTTGTTAGACAAAAAGGGGGAGAACATTGTTTTATTGTTTGGATTGTTTAACCCCTTCTTGATCTTTTTGTTTGACAAAAAGGGGGAGAAAAATTTGTTTGATTTTATTTTACTTTGTTTACCCCTTTGTTGATGATTGACAAAAAGGGGGAGAATTATTTGAGAGTTTAACATGTTCTTATATATGCATACTTATGTTTTTGCATGTATTAAGTTTTATTGGTAAGTATTAAGTTTTTATTGGTATCTAGAGCATCTAGTGTTTTTGTTGTTAATGCTTTATTCATTTAATTGGTTTTTATTGGTATCTAGAGCATCTAGTGTTTTTGTTGTTAATGCTTTATTAATTTAATTGGTAACTAGAGCTTCTAGAACATGTATTTGTGTTTTATGCATATTGATGCATACATGTTTATGCATACATGTTTATGTACATTCATTTCCATATCTTATTATTTATGTCTATGCATGAGTTAAGGGGGAGCTTCTTTGAAGCTTAACTTTAATCCATGCATATATAACTCCATGAGTTTTGTCATCATCAAAAAGGGGGAGATTGTTGGCCCAAAGGCCTTCCACCCTAGTTTTGATGATGATTAACTCATGTAGTATGTTTACTAATAATCTTGTGTTGTTTAAGTTTCAGATCATTAACAATATATTAGTTGGTGATTAGCTTCAACAAGGTATTTAGAAGCTTTTCATGATGATTCCAGGGCCAAAGCGTCAAGATCACACATTGCCTAGCCCATGGATGGAGTTTTGGAGCAAGTCTTCTTGATGACACAAAGACTTAGGTATCCATAGTTTAGATAGTGTGTTCTAGATCCATTTGTAAAGCTTAGTATAGTTGATAAGCTCAAGTGCACAACACACACGTTTCATGATTTGGATTTTGGTTTTCATGGATAGTAGATCAAAACAAGTTTACTTTATTTCTATGTATATTAGATATGTTCTAGATATACATACATGCTTTAAAGTTGCTAGACAAACTTATTTTGACTATCCTATTCATGTTTTGGAAAAATCTAGTTTGACAAAAATACAAGCTTTGTTTTTGATAAAATTTGCAAAACTCAAAAATGAATTGAATATGTTGATACATGTCTTGAAACTTTTATCACTTGTTTGAGTTTTGATATAAAATGATAAAAATATTTTTGGTGATTTTTAGAAGTATTAAAAGATTTTTATAAAATATTTTTCCCAAGTTTTCAGACCCAGTTTTCAGTTCCAGACTCAACCAGTCGACTAAGCCAGGTTATTAGTCGACTTGGCTGATGTCCGGTCGACCGGGACGGTCGACCGGACGTGCACAAATCTGTGCACGTTTGGAGTCACTGGGACGGTCGACCGAGCCGGTCGACCGGGTCTGAGAGCTCTGCTCTCGGGTTGTTTGGGTCGACCGTGCCGGTCGACCGAGATGAGAGCTCTGCTCTCTGTTTGGTTGGGTCGACCGGGCCGGTCGACCGCAGTTGCCCAACGGTCATATTTCTGACCGTTCGCGGTCGACCAGGCCGGTCGACCGGCAGCCTGTCAGGCTGCCAGCTCAGCCTAACGGCTAGTTTTCTGATGGGCCTATATAAAACCCATCTCTTTGGGGATTTTGGCCAAGTTTTTGAAGAGAAAAAATTCTGATTTTTTGAAGTGTTTAAAAGAGTTTTAAAAAGAGTTTTTGTGCTAAAAAGATTTAATCTTTATTGTTTTAGGTTTTTGGAAAAATCAAAGAAAAGAATATTTTGGGAGATTTGTCTAGGTTTTTATTCTATATCTTTTGCAAGAATTTTCCCAATTTTTTCTTTGTTGCTTGTTTTCCAAACACCTAGTTTTTCACACTTGAGCTATCTTCTATCCTAATCTATTAGGATCATTTGTTTTGTGGAAAGAGAAAAGAAAAAAGAGAGTTTTTGAGGTTGTTGTTGTAACCTCTAAGTTGTACACCCTTATTCTTGTTGTATCCCTCTTCGGTAGAGGTGATCGGGTGATTGGTTTGTATCCCTCAAGTGTGAGGTGATTGAGTTTGGTTGTAAACCCTCTTCGGTAGAGGTGTTGGTTGTGGTTGTTGTATTGGCTACGGGCCTTATCCCTCTTCGGTAGAGGTGGATTGTGGTTGTATAGCCTCGGTGGCTTTGTAAAGGTTGAGAGAGGAGTTTGGTACTCCTATAGTGGATTGGGAAATCCTACACGGTGGTGTAGGCGGGGATGTAGAGTTGGGTACTCGAACCTCGAAACAAATCTTTGTGTTAGCGTTTGATCCAATTTCTCTCAACTCTATTCTTTTTACATTTGTGCAAAGCATTATTCTCATTGCCATATCATACATATCATACATTGCTTGTTGTGCCTTGCATAATCCATATTGCTATATCCTTGATTACTTGGCTTGATTGTGTGTGCACATTGCTTGGATTGCTTGTGTGTGTGTGTCCAACTTATACTCATCCAACAAGAGCTTCACATAGCACCTCAACCCATTTCAAGGGGAATCAAGGGGAGTTAGTCCAGAGCCTCGCAAGGGGAATTCGGTTACACTTGTTGTATTGTATTAGTTTGTGCATAATTTGCATTAGCTTCCGCATTTAGCGCACTTAATTTTGCATTTAGTTCTAGATTAGCAATAACACCTAT